>BHFT01030496.1:0-61882 GCA_004320025.1 Laticauda laticaudata | reverse complement strand
GGGAATGGGATTTTGCAGTAACCTTCCCCTGGAATGGGGTGGGAATGGAGATTTTACAGTATCCTTCCCCTGCCACACTCACCAAGCCATGCCACCCCTACCAAGCCATTCCCACAGAACCGGTAGTAAAAAATTTTTGAATCCCAGTACTGGATAATGCCTTTTCTGTGTAATTCTTCTTGTTGCCCTTGTCTGAAGATACATCTGAATTGGTTCAAAAGTAGAAAATCCTGGGTTTGGTGCAGCTGTATTTGTGTTTAGGAGAGTAAGATGGGTGGCATATAAATTTTATAAAATAAATATGTTTCCTCTTCCAATTTGGTTCTGTGGGCTTTACTTTCCAGCAACTGTAGGGAAAACTGAAGTATTTAGCAGTACCAGACTATGAAGATCTCCAGTCCATCTTAGATATGTATTCAGTTCAGGCATTTTATTAGACAAGAAACATTTGTGAGCTTGAATCATATATAAAACCTCTTGAATAGAATACAGCATTCAGTGAAAATTGAGAAATGATATAAATATTGTTTTTTCCACTGCCTGACCTGAGCAGAGGAGGAAAACAAAGGCCCCATTCTTCTTTTAATATTACTGACATTACATAAATGTGACTCTACTTATATTTGATTTATATGCATCTCAGATGAGAAACCTAGCCTAAACTCATTCTTAGCCATGCAATTTTAGAAGACAAGTGAAATTTTGTTTACGGCTTCTTGTCAGATGCAACAAGAATTTAATAGAAAACTGGAAGTTAAAATACTTTGTAAATTTAATAGCTGAACCAGCCCAAATGGACTTCCTGTTTATTCATTGCTATATAGAAACTCTGGAATATGAACCCAACAATATGAACCCAAGCTATGGGATGCATGTATCTGGCTTATCTCCTGTTTGGGATTTTTTCCCAGCCATGCCAGGGGCTGGTCATAATTGGTATCATTTTCATGCAGTGTCAGGTTCTGCTACCACAAACGGAGAATAAACTCAATTAAGTCTAGTGCAGGGGTCTTTAAACTTGACAGCTTTAAGACTTGTGGACTTCAACTCCCAGAATTCCTCCTCCAGTCATGTTAAATTGGGAATTCTGGGAGTTGATGTCCACAAGTCTTAAACTTGTCAAGTTTGAAGACCCTTGATCTACTGGTTAAGGTACCAGACTAGAAGACAACAGACTGTAGTTTTAGTCTTGCCTTAGTCTTCAAAGTCAGCTTGGGCTTTGGACAATTGCTCTCTTTCAGCCTAACCTTGACCATAGGGTTGTTATGGGTAAAAATAGGAGGAAGATGATGTGTTGGATATGTTTGCCACCTTGAGTTATTTGTGAAAATAAAAGCAAGATATAAATAAACAAAGAAATAAAGTAGGGTTCCCCACAATGAGATAGCCATTGCACCTAAGGATTTCTGGTATACATTTCACCTTCCCTTGTTACAGTATACAGAATCACTCCAGATATGCATGGTACATGGTACTGTCTATTCATTAAAATGAACTGGGAATGCACAATGGGTAGAAAACGTTATACTTGCACTTCATCTATATTCTATTTAATTAGTAAACTTCCTTGAGTTCTTCACATAAATACTTTCTCAGAACTTTCAGTTCCTGGGAAAAGAAAGTTTACAATAAATGTAATATTTGGCTATAATTGGAAGGATCCAATCAAGACAATGATTGCACATGCAATCAAGAAATAAACATATTTAATCAACCTTCTACTTAGCAACAGAGGAGGCAATGTCCTATGTGAGAATTATGGTACATTTCGGGATTATCTTTTTTATATTGTCTATTTGGGCCTATGTCAACTCAAAACAATTTGAGTTTTTATTTTCCTTCCTTCCTTCCTTCCCTCCTCCTCCTCCTATCTACCTTTAAGCATAGAGAATAAAAGTGGAGAAATAAACACAGATTTTTTTGATAGCCTCATGCCAATTACTATGAAGATATATGTATTAATTATAATAATCAAGTGTTAAACTACAAAGAAGCTTGCTAAAATGGTGGCATGGAAAACCTCACCTTGTTCTAATCTAGGGCGTATGCTTAGGACTTAGTAGGGTTGCTCAATTCACTTGAAAGAAATGCTTCATAAGATCAGGAGTGCAGCTGAAGAGACGTTCAGAAGCAGTCCTTCAAAAAAAAATGCTTTTATGATTCAAAGGGGAGTATTGTTTGTCAAGCATCCCTTCCAAATGTTTGGTACGGCCCTAGTTTCCAACACTTTTAAGCAAGCTAAGAGTGTTCTTTTATGGCCTTAAATATGTCTTCTTCCTTCAGAATATGCTCTATCTTTTTACAGACAAGAAAACCTTATCTGGTTCTCTGAACAGAACAATTCAGCCAGCTATTTAGAAGAGGCAGAAAACATTAGCAAAAGATGAGGGGGCATCAGAAGGAAAATGGATCTTCTCAAGCACTTTGGACTTTGTCCCCACCTACTGCTTCTTTCATTCTCATTGTATATTTCCTTTAGCAAATTATGTTAAGGGACATTTAGTTCATGAGATAGGAAATCTATTTTTCCTCCTTCTATGAAAAAGGCAAAAGTAAATAACGCATGTTTGGAAGGGAGTAAATTATTTCTTAAAAGCAAAGGGCAGGATTCCACATGGCACCAGTTTTATCTATTTCATATTTTTTTTTGTCAGGCTGTGGTTACAGAAATATTGTTCTCAGTCTTGTTACTCGGAGAACATTTTATTTGCTTTCAGCCAGCCTGCAAGGGGCTCAGAACAAAGGCTCAAGACTCTATGGTGCCTGTAGGCCTCATTGACTGATATTGCCACCTCCACCAATGCAAAGATTTGCATTTTTAGAATGATTCAGAAAGAGGGGAAGTTGGCACTCCCCAATCTTTCATGCTCTAGGCCAGGCCTGTCAAACTGGTAGCCCACAGGCCAGATGTGTCATGCCCAGGCCACGTCCACCCTGGCTCTGCAAAGACAAAAACCATCACAATACTTCATGCTTTGTCACCTGGTGCAATCAAGTTTGATAGCCGTGCTCTAGGCCTTAGCTTTGAGACAGCTCTGGCTTCAATTATCCTTATACTACTGATATTATCAATCACAGAGATCTGCTTCGTGTCTTCAAAATCTCATACATTCAATAAGATTTAACAGAATGACAGAATAGTGTTGGAAGGGACCTTGGAGATCTTCTAGTCCAAACCCCTGCTCAAGCAGGAGATTCTATACTAGTTTTAGACAACTGGTTGTCCAGTGCCTTCTGAAAAATCTCCAGTGTTGGGCCATTCATGGCTTCTGAAGGTAAGTTGTTCCACTGGTTGATTGTTCTTACTATCAGGAAATTTCTCCTTAGTTCTAAGTTGCTTGTCTCCTTCATTAATTTTCATCCATTGTTTCTTGTCTTGTTCCATCTTCTTTTTTAGATATTTTCTCTCCCCTTTCTCCCCTCATTTGGTGACAAACACACTTTTATTTCAATGTCATTTGAAAGAATCCATTTGGAAAGTGTAAAAAGAATGTGGCTGGAATTCAGTTCTTGCATGCTGCCTCTCTGTCTTGCAGAACCATTTTCAGAAAGACAAGGTCGAAAGTGTGTGTGTGTGAGAGAGAGATAGACAGATAGACAGAGACAGAGACAGAGACAGAGACAGAGAAAGACAAAGACAAAGACAAAGACAAAGAAACAGAAACAGAAAGAGACAAAGAGAAGGACAGAGAGACAGAGAGAAGGTTGGTCTTGTTAATAAGATTTACAATTGGGAAACAAATTTGTTAATCTTTTGTCCCTTCTGTTTCACCTCAAGACTCAATGAATGAATTAAAAAAGGAAATGGAAAAATTTGGCACAGTATGGGATAAAACCATTCCATCCATTTTATACCAAGGGCCAGAGCTTCATTTCTACACGGGGACATCAAAGAAGCTTCATGAACATGCAGTTGTATCCACTCCTGCCTTAAAAAAACAAACATGATTGAGCAAAGGCATTTTCTACAATAAATGAAGGGGAGCTTGAATTCTTTCCTCATTAGGTGGCTGGCAGGAGTTCCAGAGTGTTGCATGCTTTCTCAGATCTGGCTAAAGCTCCCACCCTCAATAAAACAGGCAGATGGGAACAATCTTTTTAAAAAAATCCCATCCCATTTTTACGGAGGCTTGGCAGCCAGAATAGTTTCATGGGTCCAGTGGAATTCACAATAACAGGGAAAGTTTGTTTTCTTCCTGGGACATAAATCCCATTAATCTACAATTGTCACATTTCTACAGAGATAAATTCTTCTGCATTACCAAATTCTGTGAAAGGGGGAAATATTTGTACATTCTGCTAATCTAAAGTTATAATATACACACACCCTCTTCCAATTTTTGTACACAGCCCACACCGATTCATTCATTCATTCATTCATTCATTCATTCATTCATTCATTCATTCATTCATTCATTCATTCCAAAGGTGCTTTTTTCAAAAGGTACCACTCAGGTGACCTTGAGGATACAGATAAACCACCAGGTGATCTCAATGACTCTCGAAAAGAATGAAAATGACCAGCTGTCTGCAAGGAGTATAAACTCTTCCATTCCCTACCATCCAGTCAGAACTGAAGAAACTTCTTGGATGAGCAGCAAAATGTCTTCAAAGAAAAACCAGAAAATCCAATTGCCTCTTGAAAAAAGCACCTTTAGGACAACCTTGACTTGGATGACTGAGAATCTCCATAGACATTCATTCATTCATTCATTCATTCATTCATTCATTCATTCATTCATTCATTCATTCAGACAAAGGGTTATATCCAGTGGCACACCAGCAAATTTTATGTTTCCAGTGGAAAAAAGAGTTAAGAGTGGATGAAGTTTTTAAATTTCCTAAAAAGTGCCCTCTAAAACTACAGCGGCACATATAAAGAAGGAGAAAAATGGAAACCAGCAGAAGACACAAAACCTAATGAAGTTATCAAAACTCAAACAACAATAAAAAGTCACACATATTACTGATAGAAAGAAAAGCAAGTGCATATGGAAAAGTTTGTGGCAATACCTTGTATTACCCTGTACAGAGGACATCAGAAAGTTAAAGCTCAGCATGAATTTAGGTTGGGAAAGGAGTTTCAGACCAGAAGGAGAGCTTCTTTAAATAGGTTACTACATAATAGAAAACACAAAGAATATGTTTTTCAGCTGGTGGAAAGAAGCTGGAACAGGTGAACTGGTAATAAAATAAGAGCGAAGCAACTCAGCTTCTATTAGGTTCAATAATTTTTCAGGAAGAATATAGGTGTTCCATTAGGAAATTGTGAAAAGCAGGATGAAAATGGTAGGTTTTCTTGACATTAATAAAACACTGGCAAGTTTAAATCTCTGCATTGGCTTCTTTGCCCACAGAAGAAACCAAAGGATGGTCTGGTTGAATTCATATTCATTATTTTTGAAGAATCTTGAAGAAGCCCAATATGAGGGAAAGCAAATATTTTCCCTATGTTCAAACACAGGAAAACCACACTTGGAATACTGCACCCAGTTTTGGTCACCACAATATAAAAAGATGTTGAGAATTTAGAAAGAGTGCAGAGAAGAGCAACAAAGCTACAAAAATGATTAGGGGATTGGAGGGTAAACCATACAAAATGGTTGCAGGAATTGCATATGTCTAATCTAATGAAAAGAAGGACTAGCGGTGACATGATAGCAGTGTTCCAATATGTGAGGGGCTGCCACAAAGAAGTGTGTGTGTGTGTGTGTGTGTGTGTGTGTGTGTGTGTGTGTGTGTCAATCTATTCTCCAAAGCACCTGAAGGCAGGGCAAGAAGCAATGGATGAAAACTAATCAAGGAGAAAACCAAACTTGAACTAAGGAGAAATTTCCTAGCAGTTAGAACAATTAGTCAGTGGAACGACTTGCCTCCAAAAGTTCAACACTGGAGGCTTTTAAGAAGAGATTGAACAACCATTTGTCTGAAATCTATAGGGTATAAGGTTTCCTGCTTGAGCAGAGGATTGGACGACGAGAAGACCTCCAAAATCCTGTCCATCTATGCTATTCTGAAAAGGGATTTTATGGAAAACTGTTCCTATGTAGATATATAGTTATAGAAATGTGAAAATAAAGGGTATATGGAAATAAAGCAAAGCACAAAACAAAAAATGTATAATTATTTTGCAAATGCATTTTCAATTATTTTGAAAACAATGTAAATATCACCTTGAATTTGTCAGCAACAGGTATCGGCAAGCTGACTTTATTCCATTTTTTTTAATTTCAACAAAACAGTTGACAAAAGTACCTAAGAACATCTTAATTAGCAAGCTAATTGAGTGCAGGCTGGGTGACATGACAATTAAGCAGATACATAGCTAGTTCAAAAAATGGTATCGAAAGAGTTCTCATTAATAGCACCTCATTAAAAGTTCATTCCTTGGTACTATATCCTTCAACATTTTCATTAACAACTTGAATAACAAGTTGGAAGATATGTTGATGTCACATCATTGAGTGGCATTGCTAGTAGGTCAAGAATCAGGATGGAAAAAGTCAGATCAAGTTTTTTTTTTTTTTTCAGGAAAGCAGTCTCATTTCATCTGATAGTTCAAACTATTTTAAAATCTAATCCTTGAATCCAATTGCTTCAACTGATATATCTTGATTTCGGGGGCGGGGGGGAGCTCTTCAGACATATGAAAAGAAATATCTGAATATTTTCAAAGGATTCAAAGATGTCCAATTGAACTTGATTATTTGAATGAATGTTTTTATTCAATTAAGAAAAATCAATTTGATTTCACGCTCAAACTGACCTTCTTTCAAACTCAGATCCACGTATTTGCATAGCTTATGACTCAGCTTATACTATGGAAGACAGAAATAATGATTTGGCTGAGAGGTAGAAGGAACACTTATCAATTTTGCAGGTCGACCAAATTGGAGTAGATAGAAAAAGCCTTAGAGCACAGAAATGAAATTCAAAATTATCTTGATAGGATGGAGAAATAGACTGAAAATAAAAGTATGACATCTAACAGAAACAATGCCGAGAATTTCATCAAGGAGTCAGAGATCAAATTGCAGAAATGTTCATTGTGTGAGGGAAGTGTGTGTGTGTGTAACTGGTAGTAATAGCATATCTGAAAAAGATATGATTGAAATAATATGCTATTATTTCAAAGTAAATATGAATCATATGTGTGATATATTGCTGCATAAATGTCAAATGCAACCATAGTTTTTGCATCATTCTCATCCCAACTCACCTTACAGGGTTGTTTTTGTAGAGAAAATATGAGGAGGAAGGAGTATAGTGTGACTTCCCTGCCTTGAATTACTTATCAGTAAAAATCTAATAAATAAAATAAATAAAAGGTGCTGAGATTTACCTTCTGAGCAAATCATTCCAAAGTGTATTCTCATGCACGTGCACAAATTAGATCCATGGAAGTGGTCTTGAGGAAAAGGGGTGAAGTGCGCTCATTGTCAATGGCTGCTCAAGAATACAATCCCAAGAAATCTTCAAAATGCAGCAACAGGAGGCCTCTTTTCTATTATCATACATATATGTGGAAAAAAAGAATTGGTTAGTAGTATATCATCCTCACACAAGGATATGTCAGGATGCTTCTAAGAAATACAATCAAGCTAGAGAAAATGGAGATGGAGAATGACAGTTTGGCAAATAAGCAGTGGATAGGCATTAGCAAATGGGTAGGATAGGCAGGGGTCCCCAACCACCGGGCCCCGGACCAGTACCGGTCCATGGATCATTTTGTACCGGGCCACAAAGAATGAATAATCGTGATGAAAATATATATTTTATATTAGCTAAAGCTAAGAAGCCCTTTTCTATTGGGGAAGAATTGATTTTGCCAGTCCTTGAAAAAGTGTTTCTGCATGAAACTGGTCCCTGGTACAAAAAAGGTTGGGGACCACTGGAATAGAGAATGGAAGCTTTTGTGCGGTGGGGAAGTTTTACATTTCAGGACAAGGATAGTGAAATGGGTACATTTAATTATCACAAATGAATATCCCAGGATAATGGACGAGATGTATACATACAAATATACATATCCCAGGATAATGGACGAGATGATGAGATGAGATGAGATGAGATGAGTTGAGATGAGATGAGATGAGATAAGATAAGATAAGATAAGATAAGATAAGATAAGATAAGATAAGATAAGATAAGATGGGATGGGAAGAATAGGATAGGACAGGATAGTTTAGGATAGGATAGGACAGAATAGCATAACTTTTGTTGTCATTTTTTCACTGTGAGCACAACTGGCCCACATTAAAAATGAAATTCCATTGTCTGCCCTTGAATGGAAAGTGTATATGTATCCTAACACAAACATAACATACATATACCCATGTTATAAACATACATAAATATATATCTGCACACACACACCCCACTCACACATTTTCTGAGCTTTCAGCCTTATGCTGAAGCCCATTCTCTTGTCCCACTGACTGACCCAGATTGCATCTTGCAATATTTAATTGTTTTTGAGAAAAGGAAGTTCAGCTTAGTTTTCAAGTATCCACACTTGCTTGGGCATTTGCATAAAGGGGCACAAGCCTTAGCTTGTCTCCACACTTTTTTTAAAAAAAATAAATGGCATTGTGCTGTGTAGCCCTTGCTTAAAAGAAGTGAAAATCACAGAGTCTTCTATTACACAGAGCTGAAAATTAACACATATATCAGGTACATCCAAACCAGAGGACAAGGATAGTGAAATGTATTCAGCAGGTTCTGACCTGTTGTTGAGAACCTGTAGCAGAAATTTTGAATAGTTCAGAGAACTGACAGATACAGCCTCTGATTGGAGATTTTACAGTATCCTTCCCTTGCCACGCCCACCAAGCCATGTCCATAGAACCGGTAGTAAAAAAAAATTAATCCCACCACTGATCCAAACTGTTAGAACACTGATCCAAAGTGTGTTAGAAAGTTATTACTTGTTTATTTACAGCCCTAAGAGACATTTTCTATTATCTCTGGGCAGATGGAGAGAGAAAAAAAGTGGTTCATTCATTCTTACTTGAACTGTCAAGACCAGGTGCATCAAACTCGATTTCATTGAGGGCCACATCAAGATTGTGTATGACCTCAGGGAAGGTGGAGTGGGTGTGGCAGGGTGAGCATGGCCACCTTGATATCACTTGTGTTGGGTGTGCCTGTGGTGACTGAGTGCTCTGCCAGAGAAAACAGGCTCCCAAGCTCCATTTTCAGCTGTGATGGCCTCCTGCAACCCTCTGCCAGGGAAAATGAAGCTCAGGAGGACCATATGCAGCCCTCCCCAGCTCCATTTTTGCTGGCAGAGGCATCATGGGCCAGTCCTTCACTGTTTCGAGGGTGGCCCCATGGGCCAGATCAAAGCACCCCATGGGCCAGATCTGACCCCCAGGCCTTGAGCTGACACCCTTGGTCAACACTATTGATGTGTTCCCATTCCCACAAGGATGACTTCAACACGGCACATTTAGTGTGATTGACACCCTTAGTTTAATGTAGGGGCCAAGACTCCCAACTTTCCATAGAGGACTGAACATTCCATTTCTCCAGGTTTGTATTTTCACTTACTAGATAAAAGGGTTTCTTTGGACACCTGCTATTTGACTGCGGTCTATGTTTGCCCGCCCCCACACTCTCCAGAAATTGACACATCCTTTTAGAATGATTTAATTGGGATTCCTGCATCGAAAAGATTAGATTCAATAGCTAAATGTCTCTTTCACCTGAATGACTCTACAAGCCCGTAATTTAAAGGCCCTGTCACACTGCCCAACGGATGCAAACGTTTGTAAAATGGACACAGCGGACGAGAAAAATGTTCCATCCGTTGTTATCCGCTCTCAAAAGGGGCGAAAATTTGCATAACCAGAGNCTAATTCAATTTCAAGGATAGAAGAATTTGAGAAAATGATATCAGACCTGGTTCTTGAGAAACTAAAGATGAAATGGAATCCAAGGAGCAGAAAGATTAAAAGAATGAAATATCCTGTATTGGCAGAATAATGGGAGGACCTGGTTTAGAAATTTAAGAAAAGAATATAATTGTTAGCTAGTCATTAGAGCCGAATTATAATATAATACATGAATAATATTATTCTTCCTTGGTTAAAGGTGCTGAGACCATTCAAACTTGAGATGCTGCATCAAGAATAGCAAGCTCCTTTAAATATCTCTCTCTCTCCCTTTCTCTCTCTCTCTCTCTTTCCCCTCTCTCTTTCTCTTCCTCCCTCCTTCCCTCCCTCTCTCTCCCCCCACCCACCTCTATTTCTCCCAAAATTTTAGTCACATATTCTCTCAAATGCTGAAGACTGCTAATTCAGCAGCCTTTGTCCAATGATAAAACAAGCTCCTAGTCAGCTCAATTTAATACAGGAAAAGGCCATGGATTGTCTCAGATGTTTTAGTCCTCTGTAGATTTCTTCTCCTCTTTTGTGTTTTTAAAAGTCTCTTTATTTCTGTGATATTGTCAGATCATGTAACATCTGGTTTCACCTTTATCTTTAACTGATCCATCCATGACACCGCAATGCAGTTTATGTGAATTTGGCATTTTCTGATCTGTTTTTATTGAGAATTATTATCTTGAGGATGTCAAAGCATTTTCAGAAGCATTTTTCCCCAACAGTCCAAGGATTATTGTGGTGACTATTTATGTTACTATTTGGTGTTGTTATGTTTACTTTATGTTCTGTTGAATAGGTGAATTCCTAGTAGGAATGGGAGGGTGCAGTCCAGATCTCCTCCCCTAACTGTTGCCATCATACGGGATCTTGGAAGTGCATCTCTTTGGTGGCTGCCCCAGACCTTTAGAACAGCTTCTCATCTGAGATCAGAGATATTTTCTACCTGAAGGTACTTTCCCCTACTTTCCAGAGGACTATAGCCTTCCAAAGGGCTGTTGCCCAAACACTGAGTTAGGAGTACTCCCCAAGCAATTAATCCAGGCTGTGCAGAAACACAAGGCTGTGCTGCCCACATGCCCTGCGGGAACCCTCCCTGCCCACTCACTCCTTACCCGGTAAACTGTTCATCTGTTCTGCGGTTCCAGGAGATTTAAGATTAGCTAGGAAGCAGAAAATGGTTGGATTTCTTGCTTTTTAGCTAGTCTTTAGATCTTTGGCTCTGCTTTTAAGTACAGCCGAACTTCCCTTAGGACTCAAGGTTTGCTTGCAGCAAATTCAGTGCAGACTCACAGCAAGCAAATTTGAGAGACTGACCTAGCTGATGGCAGATAGATAGATCACTGAATGATTCTGTGAGGAACTCAATCTGCCTGCTTTGCCTGATTTTGGGTAAAAGTTGCTCTTTTTTTTAATAAAAAAATTAATATTTACATACATGGTGTGTTGTGAGTTAATTTTGTGAGTTTGCTTGTAAACAAATTTTATGAGTTTGCTTCCAAGCAAATTTTATGTGACATACTGAGCTAGCCGATGGCAGATAGATAGATCACTGAATGAATCTGTGATTCTGTGAGCAACTCAATCTGTCTGCCTGCTTTGCCTGATGGCTCTTTTTTGTAAAAAAATCAATATTTATATAAATATTTATAATATTTACATACAATCCATGCCCAGCCAGTCACATGACCACCAAGCCACACCCACAAATTTGGCCACACCCACAGAACCAGTTCATGGTTCCTGGGATCTAAAATTATGAGTTTGGTGGTCCCTGAGATCAAAAGGTTGGCGACCCCTGCTTTAAAGGACTGTTAGAAGAAGCAATCATTCTCATCACAGATCTCTGCTATATCAGCATGTTTGGCAGCAATTCTGTCCACATGTCTTTGAGAAAGTGGACAATACTGTATCATTAATGTCATTTGCTGTTACTAATAAATGTTGTTATCAAGGAGTACAGAAAAAAGATATTAGAGACAAGAAGTGCCAATTATTAAGCAAATTAGGAAAGTACTATTTGCCAACATTTGCCTTCTAATTTTTCCTTGAAGGAAAGCAGATTCTCTTGGTCTATCTTATTCTTAGAGTATATGAGAATTTCTTCTCATTGCATTTTTGAGTACCAAGAGTCATGGTGGTGCAGCGGTTAGAATGCTGGAGGTTGCTTCTACTGACTACAATTTGGCAGTTCAAATCTCATCAGGCTCACGGTTGACTCAGCCTTCCATCCTTCAGAGTTTGGCAAAATGAGGACCCAGATTGTTGAGAGGAATATGCTGACTAAACTGCTTAGAGAGGGCTGCAAAGTGTTGTGAAGAGGTATATAAGTCTAAGTGCTATTGCTATTTCACCACAAAGTGGTAGAGCATGCTGGTTATTTGCACTGGATACTTCAGTGCATAGTTTTTGCAATGCTCTCCACATGGTACTATTCTGGGTGATCCAATGCTATAATCTCTATTCATCGATTGGCTTTGCATCTCAAATCACAGCTGAAGCAGTTTTCTTTTCAGAACAGTTGACTGGGCTTTGACTGATAGGAACTCTTATTCCTTTATTCCTCAACTGTGTTGGCTCAGCCATCAGAAGTTCTCCCCAAGTGTTATTTCACATCCATTTGGAAAGCACCTATAGGACCTTAACTGCTCTTCTATAGCAACTCAACATGAAATGATAATGTGGAATGAGAGGGATTCTCCAATTGATTAAGCCCCTGTCACACTGCACCAACGGATGCAAAGAGGATGAAAAATGGACAAAAAAGCTTGCTCATCACGTTGGTTAACGTGTGTATCCGTTCTGTACTCACTGCCCTCCGTTTTGCCTTCCCTCTATCCGTCCACATCCGTCTATTGACATTTCATCCGCTCAGAAAGTTTGGCTGCTCAAAACTTTTGCAAGAAAATGTATCAATTCATACCCCCCCATTCTTGCATCGCAGGCATCCGCTAGCATACGTCTGCATCCGTACGCATCCGCTGATATCCGCTGGCATCCGTTCCGTATCCGCGCAACTCGCATACGCTCAGATAGCAGGGAGAAAGCGGAACGGACGCAGAACGGATGCAGAACAGATTTTGCAGAACAGATGCCTAGCGGAAACAAAGCGTTTAAACGGAAAAAACGGTTCGCAGAGGGGACCTATCTCGGATATAAGGATGTCTAGAGGATGCACTAGAGGATGCTAGAGGATGCAAAGGGACACCAATACTGCCTATAAAAAAGGGAGCAACTCGTCTGCATCTCACTTTCAGACCAGCAGCCCCGGGCTGTGCAGACCTCTGCAGCCTTCATCTGACTCTTCCTCTTCCACAGCATCCAGCTCATGTCAACCGTGGATGCGTAACACAGTCCTTTTGGCAGCCCACCATCCTTCTGTAACAGTGCGAAGCAACTCTACATGGCATCTGTGGAAACATAGCGTACGGGAAAGAAAAAAGAGGTGGCAAGAAGTGTCTGGTCCCAAAGATGGATCGGGAGAAGACGCAGACGTTACTGACGTGTAAACAAGCTGACTGGGTGGAGCTCAGGAACGAAAACGACTCGTGCTGAGCCAGAACTTCAAAGGATGCCTCACCATTTGATAAGAGTGTGCAGCCACCTGACCTCAATTTGAGCCAAGGCAATCACACACAACTTCCGCCCAGCCTGGACCTGGGCTCAAGTATATATATCTTCGCCATCCGCTGCATCAGGACCCACACCGTACAGAGGAGCATGCAGTACGCATTGGAGGGTGCCACACAACACCATAGCATTGTGGCAAGAGAAGGGTGCAGGGCCATCATCGAAGAATACCTGGAAGAGCTCCTCCAGTGCCCTCCACTGGAACGAAGGCTGGAATGAAAGGTTGGCCAGAGCAAGTGGTGATCAGAGGTGGAACTGTTCTCCCCACAGCCATTGAGCATAAGATGGGAGCGACAGTGGCCTGCAAAGCGCCAGCCAATCGGGTCCACGTATGTTCAACTACAGGGCTCCAGCAATCGTTCGTTCAGCATGGTACAGGCCGATGATAGCAGATTTGCCAGTATACAACGCCAGTCACCACAAGGAGGGGCTGAAGCGCAACCATTCACATGGGAGTCCCAAGATCCACGACCCCCGCCCAACGATCACCCAAGATGTGCCCTACATTATCTGTGGGGATGACGCCTCTCCGGCGAGGGAACCTAACCGTCATGACAGGCCCTACACTCCAGACTCGTCACCGTAAGAGAAGGGGGATCTTCAACTACAGGCGTCCAGGGCAAAGGCGGGTGGCGGGAGAATGCCTTTGGCATCTGGCAACAGGTTGCATACATGTCTCACCACCAATTGCAGCATCGCCCAGAGATCTGTGTAAGAAGGATGTGGAAGCTGACTGCATCCTGGCAGCAATCTCATGGCAGCAGCCCGCTAACCACAGTGTTTGCATGAAGAGTTTGTGGACCTCCAGCAAGGCAATGGGGACATTGGAGCCGGGAAATGCGAGGCAGGGGAAACACAAATAGACAGCTGTGAGGATTGCAAGGGCCACAACAGTACTTCACGTGAAAGGGAAGAAGCAGCGCAATCCTCCTGAGACACTGTGGCAAACTCCCGCAGCTGGAAGCAATGGAGTGCAAGAACAGGATGATAGATGATATTAATGATGCTTCCTTCAGCCTGTTCTCATCCACGGATGAGATGGCATGTAATGTTGGGTGGGCCTAACAATGAAAGGCATTAATAAAGAGTTTGTGTTTATGGTTGACATGTGTGATGAATGCTTACATTGTATGAAATGAAAGCCCAAAAAGGTGTGGCACCTGGGAAGGGTAGACCATACAGCGCAGCTATGACTTGCACTGGAAGGTTAATCTATCCACAACTATCTTAAGCCCATCCAAGGTAATCTCTGTCGCATCCACACTATTACCATCCAAAGCACTCCTTGCATTCCACATGGTACCCTGCCCACCTCCCACTGCTATCTTAAGCCCATCTCCACAAGCATGCAAAAGGCTTAAACCATTTCTAAAAGTTTCCACCAAGACGTATTATGACAATAAATAAATGAGCAAGTGTGTGAATCAAGACAAGACTTTATTGAACAAGAAGCAGTATAAACAAAAATGACCAAATCAAGTGCCAAATAAAGTCCACAGGTAGCCAGCCAGCCAGTCTCTGGCATCCTCTTGGTCACAGTCGGAGTGTTGCCCAGTCTCAGGGGTGAAGGGTCCAGGTGCTGTGAGGTTGGTGCTGCTGAGTGTCTGGTCCTGAAGCCCACTGGAGTTGCCTGGCCCTGAGAGGAGCAACAGGTGACGGTGTGTTGAAGAAAGCTCTCAGAGCATACCTTGGCTCAGCCGTGAGCTGAGAGGTCCTTTCGCCTCCATTGCGCATGGGTGTCAGCCCCGTACTGATGACAGATGTACTTGAGGCCGGGCTTGGCGTGGGGAGAGGAAGGAGTACAAGTGTAGTGGGGCTGTCGCTCGCACGGGGTGTATGACTGCGTCGGTAGGACATCGGCTACGGCTAGGCATCTTCGGCGTGTGGAACAATCGGTGGAGTGAACGGTGCAAACGGTGTCCGGCCGCATGACTCTGTCCACTGCGACTAGCAACTGCTTGCCTGCTGCTCGAGACCTCATGGTAGCTCGAGACCCTGGATAGGTGAGGGCCTGTGAGAAGCCTTGGAAATGGGAGGGACATCACCGGGGTGGAGAGGCAGAACTGGACTGGGTGGGTTAGACAGGTTCCTCTGGTCTGAGAGGACTTTGAGAGCAGCTCCCGTGACGGATCCTTCAGCACACCTGGTACCGAGGGGATCCGCTATGGTCCTCAGGGGCCTGTTGACATAAGTTGAGACGAAGGGCTTGCTTGGAGGATGAGGAGTCGTCGTGACCAGCTTGAGTAGAGGAGATCTAGCTGAGTGCCATAATGAGTGTCGCTGATCTCCACACACACACCTCCTGCCATCGCGGCTGGTCTGGCTCTGAATGCTTTGTGGAGGTGGAGCCTGGGGGTGGTGGCATGGAGGCGGCTGATGGCCTGTGGTGGACGTGACGTCTCCTTTCTCCCACCGCACCGGGAGTCCTCACACACTTCACATCGTTACAACACCTGTCCGCGGGTTTCCCGCCATGGCAGCTCCACAGCAAACCCTGCTTGAACAGGGACGACTCTCGGCCGGAAGAGGACTGACGCTTCAGCAGGGCTGCCGAGAAAGAGAGGGTAGACCAGAGGGCTCGCGGTGGCTCCTCGGTATGGCGGATCTCACCTCCATGAAAGCTGCACCTGGCCATGATGTAGGTCTCTCTGTCCGTCAGGTTTAACCGTGGCCTGGCCAGATTTCTTCAGGTGCAGCTTCGTACCAAGGATGTGCATGGTGGCTTTCCACAGCTGAGGATCACATGCCGATGTGTAGCCCAACTCTCCGCCTTCTCTCTCCAAGCAGCCTGCATTCTTTTGTGTCCCTGTCAGCCGGTGTCCCTTCCGCCACAGATAGTCATTCCTTCAGCCACTCAGCACTATCCTCGTGTTCCTCCATCAATAAAGTACGCCCTCTCCATTGTCGCATATGCCTCTTCCTCCCTTTGCAGGAACCAGATGGCCCTCATCAGAGGGCTTCCCAGGTAGAAGGGGCTGCTCCTCCACTAACCACCACAGCAGGCCAGCAACATCAGATCATGTCATTCATCACATCATCATCATCATCATCCTAATCATCATCACCAACAGGATCGTAATCATCAATCTATCATCATCAGCAGCATGCAGGCACAGGAGCTCAGCAGGATCAGCAGCAGCAACAGCAGCAGCTAGCAGCACCAGCAGGACAGGAATCCAGCAAGCAGCAGAGTGAGCACCAAGCAGTGCATAAGAACAGGAGCACGAAGCACCAGCAGCAGTCACGAGCAGCGACCAGGAGCACGAGCAGGGACGAGCAAGACCGGAGCACGATGCAGGACCATCAGGACGACCAACATCCAGGAGCACGAGCAGGACCAGCAGACCAGCAGCAGCTTCAGCGGAGTACCAGCAAGATAGGAATGAAGAAAAAAGAAAAAAGCAAGAGAAAAGAGGAGAAGCACCACCACCAGGAGCGAGCTTCAGCAGAAGCTTCCAGCACCAGAGAGCGAGCCTGAGAAGCAGAAGACCCCAGCAGAAGCAAGCAGGGACAGTGGCAGGAGGGTGGCCTGTTTCCCTCTTGCAGGGATTGCGGCAGTGCTGAGGCTTTCGCTTCTTCCCCATGGTTTGTGGGTTGCTGGCTGGCAGGGAGGCTGGCAGGGAGGCTGGCAGGGAGGCTGGCAGGGAGGCTGGCAGGCACAAGGAGAGAGGCTGGCAGGAAAGGCTTGGCCCAAGGCTGGCAGGACACGCCTAGCCGAAGGCTGGCAGGAAGGCTGGCAGGACCTGGCAGTGAAGCCTGGCAAGGAAGGCAGGCAGGCACCAAGGTGGCAGGCAGGCAGAGAGCAAGGCTGGCATGGAGGCATGGCCCAGGAGGCTTGGAGCAGGCTGCAGGAAGGCTGGCAAAAGGACTTGCAGGCGAGGCATGGCAAGGCAGGGCAGCAAGGACTCGATGATATAGCAGCAGGTCTGTTTCCCGAATGCTGGCGCACGTGCAAGCTGCTTCCCTTTATATCCGCAGGCTTATGCAATAATCCCCCCCATGCGCATTAACGCTCGGCATCGTTCGCTTCCGCTGTAGGCAATCGCTAGGCTTCTGCCTGTGCATCCGCTGCTCCCGCTGTGGCATACGCTGGTGCATCCCGTTTGTATCCGTTCCGCATCCGCTTTTGCTGAGGTCCCCGAAGCCTAGCGGATGCGCCATCGCTCCCATCCGCTTCCATCAGCTGGCTTGCCGTTCCGCCGATCCACTTTCCATCCACCCCTGGCGTCCTCCCGCGTCGTTTCCTTTCGTATCCTCTCCGGTTACAAATTTTGCCCTTTTGAGGCGGCATACACACGGATGGAACATGGAACATTTTGCTCATCCATTGTGTCCTTTTTACTAACGTTTTGCATCCGTTGGGCAGTGTGACAGGGCCTTTAACTCCAATTGATTAGGGCAGTGATTGAGTAACAATTGGTTTCACTTTGTTAGCATTCAAGTTGGCAGTTATAGAGATAACTATGGACCAATATTAAACTGCTTCTAAAGAATTGTGGAGTAAAACTGAGCACAGCAAAGATTTATCATCATTCTGCCATATCCCTGTAAGTTTGTGATTTACAATATGAAAAACACAATTTCTCTTGTGTTATTTTCCATTGAAGAAGTTACTATGGCATGAGGGCCCAGGAGAATGGCAGTAGAAATGATACTAAAGGCACTTAATTAAATGACACTTAACTGATTACCTAAAAACAGACTAAAAAAATCTGGTAGAATATTAATCTCCATTCTATCAGAATTTCATGGACATTTTTCCTAGTTCCCCAATTATCGCAACTTCTAATGTCATCCAGCCATTACTGAGCCAATGCGAAACATGTCCCCATTACTTTACTGTTAGCACATTAAAGAATTACTGGACAGCTGACAGAGATGCTGATGTTACTAGTGGGGATCCTGCTTATGTTAGAGCATATATGTATCAACAGTTAATAGCATCAACCAGCCATGGCCATAAGGCACTAAAGAGATAGAGGTGGTACCACTACTACAATGGCCAGATGATTCTATCAATCACCATTGTGAAAGACATGAACATGCTATCCAAATACAAGCCTAATTCTGATGACTGATGTTCTCCTTCCTGTTCTTGGAAGTGGAACTTGTTGGATTCTCTCCAATGTATCTCCACTCCCCAAGCCAAGCATAATATGTCAGTTTGAAAACAACCACCAATCAACCTCCCTAACATGCAGTGAGATGAGTAAGTGGGTGTTTGATCCTGTATGGTTAGCTACTTGTCATACTGCCTGGCTTACAATTGTGCCCTGTACCTATGACTATTCAGGCTATTTCTAAACAGAGGTCTATAACTCTTCTATAAGAGCATTCACTCTGTGTCCCAAAATGACCTCATTGACACAATACAGGTGTGGAAGAAGAATATAGGGCAGGGGTATCAAACTCGTGTTGTCACAGCTGCATCACATGATGTATCATGACTTGTTTGCCCTTTGCTAAACCAGTCATGGGTATAGCCAGTGCATGATGCATCTGGCCTGCTGGCTGCAAGTTTGACACCCCTGGTATTGGATGAAGCAAAAGAGAACAACTGGCAGCAAGAAATGCTTCAAAAGTAAAACTGTTTTCAGTGAGTGATTGTAGCTGCACTATCTGGAAGTAACCCACGGAATAGTGTTGAAGCAATGCCACTATCCCATATAAGTAGTAAACATGGTTTAAAAGTATGGTTAAATCGCTTTGTTGGCAGAGGAGGCAGAGAATGTATAATTCATTGATGACAGAATCGACAAGGAGCATCTGACAAAATCTGACTCTTTCTTGGTTTAATTCAACCTTCAGTGCTACTCTGATCTGTGTTTAAACCTACTTTTAAACATAGGTTTGATGTTTTTTTTCAAAAGACCACTAAACATTGTGTCTAGCATGTCCACATAATTCTTGAAAGCATTATGCTTTCAAGCTGAAGAAAGCACCAGTGAGACATTTCAGGGGTATTATGTGTCTCTGAAAATCAGGCACCTGCTTTTCCCCACAATTTAAGCCTATAAGGAAGGAAATGCCAGAGGAAAAAGGTGTATCTATAGAAGCCCAAAGATGCCAATAAAATCTCTTCCATGATAGTCTCAGTAACTACACTGCTAACAAAGCACATTATATCATAACCCATGGCCAAAACTATCAAAAGAAACAGATACATGACTTTAGCTTGCTTTAGATGAGCAATGGAAATGAGATTAAGGAAATAGCATAAAAATATTGCTAGGATTAGGGAGAACATAAGGATGAACCTTTAGTAATGTATAGGAAAATGGTCAAATAAATGGTGAATAGTTGAAAGCAGGTAGTAAAAATATAAAAACAAGACTAGGAAGATTGGTGGTTCTTATTTTCCAAAATGTTTCCATTACATTTCATTTAGAACTATTAATGTACCACAAAATGTATTTGAGCTTCACTAATATTTATAAAGGATGTGTAATGAGCAAGCTGTAGGCTTCGTAACTGGGACAGGAGGCTGGAATGAGAAAACAGGCATTGATGAATCACAGGCATACAAATATACTTTAGGATGCAGGAGGGTATTAGTTATCAAAATGCTCAAAAGTATAGCTGTCTTAATATGTGATCCAAAACTTTCAGTCCAGTTGCAGCGTTGGTCAAGTGGGCAAGAGCTACCCAAAGGAAGGGTGGCTCCAATTTCTTACATAAAATACACATGGGCAGTGCATAGACCCATACTTTTGTGAATGCACAAGAACAGACCTAAACCTTCATCTAGAACTCACTCCGAACCAAGTTTATCTTTGAAAAGAAATAATACAAGATTCGCATGATTATTATTTTTTATTTTTTGAGAGGGCTGGTGGTGGAAGAATTGAATGAATATTGTACTTGATCTTTTCTTTAAACAGGCCAGCTGTTAAATCAGTTTCTCTAGGTGCAAAAAGTAGAAGTGACAGTTTGTTAGGGAATTGGTATTTTTATAAGAGATCAAGAAAACAGGAAAGATTAAGCACACATACTTAGATACATATGTGAAGAGATTTTGCAGCCCACTATATTGTTTAAAAGGGGATTAGAGAGCTCAGATGAGGAGGCTTGAGTTTAGGAGACTGCAGAGTCAACGCTGGAAGTAATAAACATCTGCATGTGTTACAATAGGCTCAGCAGAATGCCTCTGAGGGATATTTTGAAACCTGCATACAATTAAGTGACCCAACAGCACAGCACAGTAGAGATCATGTTTAACTTTTGCAGAACAAACCCTTAACACTGCAGGGTTATTCAGGGCCTCCTAAAGGTTGAATGTGCATCAATAAAGAGGGAATTACAAGCTGGAGAGATAGAGTAAAACAATATGTGTGCTTCAGTGGATCTATCCACCAGTGTTCTGTTCCCCTCCCTCATTGGAGGAAGATTTCCATAAATATACCATTATGAGCAGCAGAGTACTTCTAGAAATCTTGAGCTGGAATGATGGATCCTCATTCCCATAGATGGTAGATACTATCTTCTTGATTACAGAAGTGTTAACTTAGCCATGTTTTAGCCTTGGGAAAAATAGGGTATCTCCACAGAATGGCTTGGTACCTGTTCAAGTCCATCCTCAGAAATTTAAAATTGCATACTTTTGGCAGCTTTTTTTAAATTTTCTGATTCTTCATGATTTTCCTGCAACTGGGACAAAACTGGCATTTTTTTTTCCAATGCCACAGTTTTTCTGCACTAATAAGCAATATATCCCCCCCTCAAATTCCTGGGTTTTAATCAGTTATTTTTTTAATCTTTAGAAATGTTTAAATGCAGTAAAGGAATGGTAATAAGACAGGTTGGGTGTTTCCTTTTATCTGCAGTAGTTTCCCGTGGCAGCATAGACATTTACTGCTTTTTTATACTGAAGGGGGGTGAAAAATTAAAATGGAACCTACAATGGCTAAAAGAGATGGGCTATTAACCAAACTCTATTCTTCGTACTTTCCAACTGGTCAGACAGAAGAAGACCTGATTGGGTTAGGTGTGTTTTTGGTCAACTGAAATAATCACAAGCCAGTTGCAATTTATTTATCATATTTATGGAGAATGTGAACATGGGCATAGTAGATAGAAGTACACTCAATTTGTGGTCTGGTGGAACATTTGCCCACAAATCAGAACTTATGAGTAACATATACATGTAAGATCTTTCTTATGAGCAGAAACACACCAAGGAAATATATGATGGTCAGAAGCCGAGTTTGGCATGTGGAGGAGTTCACTGAGAAATCAGAGACAGGTACAGGATGAGTCATGTATTACAATACAAGTCCTCCACATATTTGGGTCTGATGTTGGAATGCAAGTATGGAAGAGTGGCATTTGATATGATGTCACCAGTGTGCCATCACATTTTCATCATTGTGACTAATCACCTATGAAATCAGGCATAAATATTTTCTGTTGTTCTTGGAATAAGATCTCTTTTCTGTATCCCTATTGATTGCTCTTGTCCATTCTGTATCTGTTACTATATAGGACTCATATACTCCTATAGAGTTAGAAGCTATACCTGCTGAACATAGGCAGTTTTGTTCCAAGAAGGATATCTATCACCATTACCCATCAGATCTGGGCTGCAAAAATCCAGGCAATCGATACACGGTGGAATAATGGACTGAAGTTTTATCTGATTCTCTGCAGCCAACCAGTTGGAGCTTTTAATCATTTGGGCTTGTTCATTTTGATTCTGCTTCCATTTTTCATTCAAGTTAGTTAAGTTGTCCCAAATGTGCTTTTTTCAAAAGGCAACTGGACTTTGTTTTTCCCTTGAAGAAGCTTCTTGGATGAGAAGCAAAACATCTTTGAGAAAAAACAAAGTCCAGTTGCCTTTTGAAAAAAAGCACCTTTAGGATAACCATGACCTGCATGACTAAGAATCTCCATAGAGATTGGTTAAGTTGTTCCAGCATTCCATGCATTCTTGAATCAGGTTCCACATATCTTTGAGAACACATGTTATGTGGGTTAGACAACATCTCTCATCATCCCTACTTAGAACCCCACAGCTTTCTTTGATCCTTGCTTGGTAAACCTGTTCCGGAGCCTGGAACAAAATCCAGGAATTGTACAAAAGAATTAAAATTTTAAACACATTTTCATTCTAAAATGTACTTGCTTAGATGGAAGTGATTGAAATCACTATTATTTCAGAGTAATGTTTATTACAGCCATTAGGGAAGAGAAATAAGTCAGGCCTTAATCAAAACATTGCTTAGATGTTATAACACATTTCAACAGCAGCTGAAAACCTGAGGCATGCAAGTTCAAGGTTACCTTCCAGATTCTCTCCTCTACATACTTATCAGTATTTAGAAACATGACGTTGCTTGCTGATGCTTTGGAGTTTCATATTTTTTGTCCTTATCGGCAATATCTCTACCCTAGAGAGAGACAGGTGAATTATTCAGGAAGGATAGCAGCCCAAGCAAAATAACATGAAAGGGAGAAAGCAAAGAAGAGACAAAGTATTTTTTCCAAACTGGCAGTCTCTGCCTCACTCATGAAAACATCCCAACCACAAAAATCTCTGCATTTTTTTGCATGTGCAAGCTAAAATAAAAATATCAGTTAACATGTGCCTTGTATGCTTTGAGCAAGAACACAAGACCAGTGATGGCAGGAAGAGGGAAAGAAGGAAATGTTAACAATGCACTTGCTTGCCTGGATTGTGAAATACTCTGTCCTCCAACACACCACAATCTCCAGTAAGCCATGCAAGCCAAAAGCTTTATGTGTACTGTAGTAACTTTTTAAAGTGATTCTAACAATGCTCTTTCTTGTTGCTCCATCTGAAGG
This sequence comes from Laticauda laticaudata, assembly GCA_004320025.1. Lineage (NCBI taxonomy): Eukaryota > Metazoa > Chordata > Lepidosauria > Squamata > Elapidae > Laticauda > Laticauda laticaudata. The sequence goes on along the minus strand of BHFT01030496.1, from coordinate 38,567 downwards.
AAGGGCAAATTGACAAGCCATTCCACTCTTTTACTGAAATGGTAGGTATTGCATCAATGGTCCTCTGGTGAGGGATACATAGTTCCTCTTTCGTCACATTTTAAATTATACTTAAAGCCAGGAGTTTTAGGTTGAATTCTGAAACTGGAAGGTCTAGTGCTGTGAAGTGATTTGCACCAATCTGAGATTGGTAGAAGGACTTTATAACAATGGCACATGCAGGACTGGCTCAAGAGTTGTTGCTGTCTGAGGCAGTTTACACTTTCTTCTATTTCATTTTCCACCATACATAGACAGGTAGTCCTCGACTTACAACAGTTCATTTAGTGATCATTCAAAGTTACAATGGCACTGCAAAAAGTGACTTATGAGCATTTTTCACCCTTATGATGGTTGCAGCATCAAGAGGTTGAGTTCTCGCCTCACAATCAGGAGGCTGTGAGTTTGATCCTAAGTAGAGGAAGATATTTCTCCCTCTGTGCACGATGAGACTATATCTGCTGAAATATAACTCCACATTGGTGACAAGAAGAGCATCCGGCCAGTAAATACTCAGCTCCATTCAGTTGCCCGGACCCCACCATGCAAGGGATTATGGGGTCATTAAAAGAAGATGACTGTTGCAGCATCCCCATGGTCATGTGATTTACATTCAAATGCTTAAAAACTTGTTCATATTTATGATAGTTGCAGTGTCCTGGGGTCATGGAATCATCTTTTGCGATCTTCTGACAAGCAAAATCAATGAGGAAGCCAGATTCATTTAACAACCATGTTACTAATTTAACAACTACACTGATTCATTTAACAAATGTGGCAAAACTCACTTAACACATTTATCACTTAGCAATATAAGTTCTGGGCTCAATTGTGATAATAAGTCAAGGATAACTTGTATCACAACACACACACACATGCAAACACAGATGTATAGAACGACTCGGGGTGGGATTCTACCAGTTCATATCTATTCGCTAGAACTGGTTGTTAACATTCTAAGCAGTTCAGAGAACCGGTTGTTAGAAGAAATTACTGGCCTAATCCTGTAAGGAAGGCAGGAAGGAAACATTCTGATGTTGCTTACAGAAACTGCCTCTCCGTTAACCCTTATTACATTCTTGGCAGGACTAGACTTCCTGTCTCAGGAACTTCTCTGGAGTTTTTTTCCCCTCCNTTTTCACACTTACGACTGTTGCAGCATCCCCACAGTCATGAGAGGCCAGGTGAGGAAATGCGTGCCTTGATGTGAGTGATATTGAGTTGGCCACACCCAGCCAATAACACGACCACCAAGCCACATCCACCCAATCACATGACCACCAAGCCACACCCACCAATGAAGCCACACCCAGAGAACTGGTATTTTGAAAATTTGAACCCCACCCCTGGAATGACTACATTACATTGAGATGAAGCATAGGAAAGGAAGAATAGAAGTTGGATTTCTATATTGAATGCTTTTACCAACAAATGCAAATAAAATCATTATTCATAAAAAAGTCAAATTATGCAACAATTTCAATAAGACAGAATAAGATACCATGCAAGGCCTCAAGAACAATATGTCAAATAAACTGATGAAGGGGGGAGCATTATGAATATGATAGAATACATCAAGGAAGCCAAGGGCCATCTCTTCCAAGACCTGTCCTCAGATCCTATAGCAACAAATAATAAAGAACTCTACAATGAGATGAAAAAAATCCTAAGTACATATAAGATGACAAAATCTTATATCTATCATATTGAAAAAATTCCAAGAGCCCTGGTAGGCATTTTTATCACTTCTCAAAATATACAAACCAGATAATCTGGGGTTTTAGGCTTTGGAACCAATATAACCACAATATCAGCTTTTGTGGGGTCTGTTTTCAGATCTGATGCCACTCTCAGGTAGGAAAGGAGACAGCATAAACTTTCTAAGAAGTAAACTTTCTTAATAAAGTGTTGGTAAAAACTTTGAAAAAATAGTTAAGCCTTTGCATGCTTGTGGGATAGATAAGGATGGATAGATTAAACCATCCAGTGCAATCATAGTGGACTTGTATGATCCACATCAGCTGCCACACATATGGACCTCTTTATTATCCAATTAACAATCTTTATTCATAGATTCAACACATTTCAACATAAGAAACAACTCTTTATTAAATGGCCCTGCTTCATTTGTAGGACCACTTCAACATACATGGCCCAATCTCATCAGTTTGTGATGAGGACAGGCTGAAGGAAGCATCCATTAATCATCTACCATCCTGTCTTGCCACTCCACTGTCCAGCTGGGGAGTTGCACCAAGTGTTTCGGGGAGGGTTGCGCTCTTTCTTTCCCTTCATTGTGAGCTTGTTGGGGCCTTGACATCACAGTATCTATCAGGGGGTTTTCGCCCTTGCCTCCATTCCACAGGCTCCATGTTCCCACATTGCCTTTGTTGCGCGCCCGTTCACAAGCCTGTCTTGCAAGACCTGGGTGTGGCGTGCGCATGATGAATTGTGCAGGATGCAGGCAAGCTTCCACGGATCTTCACTCACGGTCTCTGGGCGCATGCTGCGATGGTGGTGAAAAGTACCTGGAAACACTGTACATGAACTTGTAGTCACGCATCGACATGGCCAAGAGGATGATGCTGAAGAACCCTGTAGTTGTGATAAGTGGACCCTGAGTTGGCTGGCGCTTTGCAGGCCACGTGCTTTGCCATCTATGGCTCCACGGTGTGGGGAAAGTTCCACTTCTGATACACTGCCTCTGCAACTTCTTCCAGCCTTCTTCAGTGGAGGGCACTGGAGGAGCTCTTCCAGGTATTTCTTCGATGATGGCCTGCACCACTTCTCTACCACAATGCTATGGTGTTGTGTGGCACTCTCCAGGCGGACTGCATGGCTCCTGTACATGTTCCCAGAGGCCCAGATGGCGCAAAGTCAGTTGCCACCTTCAGCCCATGGGTTCCCAGGCTGGGCCGGAAAGTGTGTTTTGCCTTTGGTCAACCTGGGTCTTCAGCCGGCTCACAAACTTCATCAAACATTGGCTGGTAGCATCCTCATTGAAGTGCTGAATGCACGAGGGTCTTCGTTTCCTGAGCTCCACCATTCGCTTGTTGTAAGCCATTACTTGGCTCTTCTCGCGATCCATCTCGGACCCAGACACTTCTTGGGACACCTCCTTCTTCACGGTAGAACAGGTGAAAGAGCCTGCTAAAGGGCTTCCCCCACTGTTGTAAACTCGATGGTGCTACCAAAAGGAGTGTGTGACGATCCATGAGTGAGATGACTGGATGCTGTGAAGAGCAAGAGCAAGATCAAGGCTAAGATGGTCTGCACCACAGGGCTGCCTGACTGAAAGTGATTTTCTCCCCCTTTTTATAGAAATATAGGTTTTCCGCTTAGGTGTCCTTTTTGCAATCCTCTAGACATCCTGCACACATCCTAAAATATCCTAGATACATCCCCTATATTGAAGTTTTTTTTTCCGTTTTTAATTGCTTTGTATGGCGAGGGCGGCATCCACTTTCATCCTTCTACGTCTTTGCTTACTAACACTGCATGTCTGTTCTGCATTCCGTTTGCGCTTTCCTCCCTGTGTCTGTTTCTCCACTGGAGTTGGATTTGAGTGCTGCGGATGTGCAGCGGAATGCCTAGCAGATATAGCGGATGCGTAACGGATGACGACGGACTTATAATGGATGTTCCCCATATGCGTAGGCAGATGTTATGGCACGCGTTGGATACTTTTATCCGCTCAAAAAGTTTTGTGCAGCTCAAAACTTTTTGAGCGGATGAAATCTCAGTAGACGGATGCTGGACGGATAGAGACAATGAAAAACGGACGCAGTGTGTACAGAACGGATGCATCGCGTTAACCAACGGATGACAAGTGTTTCTCTCCGTTTTACATCCTTTTTCCATCCATTGGTGCTGTGTGACATGGGCTTAACAGTGGGTTTGTCTGTGTAGACAAATAGGCCACTTATAATAAAAGAATTAATTGACTTCAGGATTCAAAGCAGGAACAAAGTATGGTAATAGCAGAATGTTTTAACCTCCTAGGATGACCTATTCTACAAATTTTCCATTCTCCACTACAGATTTCAAAGTAGCCATTTTAGTAAAGTTATCAGCATGACAGGACAAGAACCTCTTGAACTCATATACATAAAATGTTTTCAGATAATTTCAGAAGGTCTCAACAAACACAACAGGTCCTAACACATTGCAGTTCAGTTCCTAAATGAAGAAATACTTATAGTTTGTTCCATATGTGATCTGCATTCCCGACCTTCTTTTCCTTCTTTACTTCATCCCAAATTAAATCCTATGTCAATTTAGTCATTCCATGCAAATGGCAAAGTGAGCTATAATAAATACTTATGCCTTTTAATAAATTGTGTTAGTCTGAAAAGTTGCTATCAGAATCCTGATTTTTGGCACAAAAACACTTGAAGCTAGTGTTGGGATTCTTATATCTGTGGCAAATAACAGAGATACTATTTAACATCTGCATGGTTTGTAGGGGAAGATAATCTAGGGTTGAGAATTGACTATCGTCAAAAAATTGCCACCTGAATCCTCTCTGTCCTTTCAATAGGTTCTGTCTGTCTGTCTGCCTGCCTCCTTGCCTGCCTGCCCGTCTGTCTGTCTGTCTATCTATCTATCTATCTATCTATCTATCTATCTATCTATCTATCTATCTATCTATCCATCCATCCATCCATCCATCCATCCATCCATCCATCCATCCATCTATCATCTCTATCATCCAGATAAACTTCATGGCCCATACTCTAAGTTTCGATATTACATTCAATGAAAAGCAGCAAGGATGGGATATTGGATGTTGGGTTCATATTGTTCCTCCTTCATCTGTCCTGGCATCTTTTTCACTTCTAGGTCCTGTTCCAGGTGACAGTGACAAATATATTATTTTGGGAACAGGTGATCTGCAAACTGTTCCTTCATTAACTTGCCCTTCACTTCGAATCATGAATGGAAGAATCACCCAACCTTCTATCTGCATAAGTGATATAATCAGTTATAACAGAATATATTCTCACTGGAATGGGTACCAAGCTGAGGAATTTAGAGAGATGAAACTCATTCTGTCATTCTAGACTGGTGAGCAAGATGATATTTTGCCAGGATTTTAACCTGAAGTGATGTTGTTTGTCATTACAATATCTATAATATTGCAACTTTCTTTTAATTCAAATTAGATTCCTACATTTTTGAATATATGAAGATTACTAGAGGAAAATAAATCCAGTTATTTTTCTTTTTGTTTGAATCCTCATGCAGTCTCTTTGTCTCTCTGCAAGTAATTTCTTAAATTCTATGCAGATCTTTCTACGTCAAATTCAGGTTGATGGTTTTAGCCTTTGTTAATGAGATATGACAGAATGTCTTCTCCTAAATCATACTTTTTGCACCACAACAGACAGCACAATACAACATAAAGCTCATCTGCTGAAGTGCTGCTGAAGTCTGTTTCTGAAGTTCTTCTTTAACAGGTATAAGATTTTCTTCTCCCAGAAACAAGGTCTTGTCATTGGCAATTCTTCCTGATGAAAGTTTCTTTCAACAAGTGTCTTATCAAATTCACTGTTTATTTTCCTTAGACTGGCAGTCAATGATTTTATTTCCAAACATTTAAATATGTATCCTTAATATCTTTATTCTTTCCAAAATACAGTTTTTGATTAATCCAAGGAGAGTTTTGTTGTTTTCATAGTCTTTATTTTTATTTTGTCCTACACAGCTTTAGGAATTATAAAAATACTTCAGTAAAATAACAGGAACTTCCTGTATGGGAAAAACATTTCTGACTTCCGTAATTTGAATCTAGCATAAGCAGGAAAATTTGAGTATGTCAAGAATTTTGGAGAAAAGAAATAATTTATAACTAAAATCAGCAGAGAAGTGACATTTTGATTCATAGGTTTGAAGGATGATGTCTAACAAACCCATCTAGCCCATTCCCATCCTGTTCTATGTTAACAATTCTTTCTTATCACATGGCATTTAAAATGTAGAAATTTTCAAATGTAGCTTCTTTGGCAGTCAACACATTCTGAGGAAAGCAGAACCTTCTGCAGATATTTGTATGCCAGCCTTCGACTGAATTACAAGTGAGTACATCAAGTTTTCAAATGATTGCACAAACCTACAAGAGTGATTCAGAGATGCATCATTTTGGATTACAGACATAATATTCTGCTTCCTCCAGTTCCTTTGAAATACAGGGAGCCAGTTCTGTTGCATCTGAGCTATTCTATTCCTTATTTTTTTGAAGGAACTTTTCACCTTCTGTCTCTGAGTTATGCTTTGAATAGTCATTGAATGACTATAACCAGAATTGTTAATAGATTAGCAATATGACTGAAGTAACCATGCTTTCATCATATCCATTATTGTATTACATCAGCAATATCATCATGCTGAAGTTTATCTCTGAAAAATGTAGGACTGTACTATCACCTCTTACACAAAGCAGCTAGTAACTTATCTTACTGGAAATATAGACAATTGAGGAAACTTGAAATAATAGTTTAAAAACAGGAGAGGGCAATATACATCTATCAATGACACAGAAAATGGAGGAGAGACACTCTCTGGTCAAATAGGACAAGTGCATCAAATCTTTTGTTACCATAACAGTTCCTTGGGAAGATCTGCTTCACCTTTCCATTGGTCAATTGAATGCAGCAAATATATAGGTAGAAATCCATAGTAATTCCACATTTTCAGGCTCCATAGGCATAGTATCTTTTAAGAACAGGAATAAAAAATAATTAGGTAAAGCCAGCATCACAATTTGATAGTATAATAGAAATTAAAACCTGAATATATGGCACAGATTATTTCCTAATCCATGCTTCACGGGATGCAAATGACTAGAACTGGGGTGGGGGAGATATTTTTTTCTATGGGATGGTAACAAGATTAAGATAGACATCTGGAGATATGTCAGAATTATCTACTACTATATTAGAATAGTCACACCAAACTCATTCTCACCTTTCAGAAAAAAGGTGAGTATGATTTCCTCTATTATAAGATGAAAGATATAAGATAACACTTACATGATGTAATTGTAATATAGCTGGATTTTTTTTAAAAAAATCAATTGTTGGTTGAGGCCAGGAATTAGTTGGTGCATACTAAAGGTCACTTTAAAATGCAACTCCTAATTTTTGTTTTCAATTAATTCAGCTATGTTATTATTTTTTGTGAAAAAGAATTCTTTTATCCAAAGATTAAAGAAATGTCATTTTCCCATTACTCACTGACAATTTTTTTTAAATAATTTATACATGTTCATTTCTGGACATTCATAGAGAAAATGGATAATTGTGTAGATTTTTCGGTAAGGATTTTAGTTAGAATGATTGGCATGGCCAGGTGATCGGACACTAAAGAGCTGCTATAGAATAAGGATAGAAAAATCATTTTTGTGACTGACACTCTTAAATTTTTTAGGGAGAGTTTCTGAAAATAAGAGGGAACATAGTTTGTGAGAGTCTCATGTCCCACTGCCCCACAGAAAGCTAAACCATTGATAATATTTTCACTCTTCAATTTCAGCAATGCAATGGGAGCAAGAAAATTTTCTGGGAGCAGGAAAATGGGAAATAGAAGCTCCATCATGTGCAGGTATAAGGATATAAAGCAGTTCCTATTTCCATGAGTGACTTCTGCAAAGTGACAAAATAGTATCCCCCCCCCCGCCCCCAATCNCCCCCCCCCCCGCCCCCAATCTCTAATTGTTCAGAGAGACTGAAGATTGTACTGTTGGAAGAAATATCCTTCTGGATCCAGTTCCAAGTGGGGAAAAAGATACTGGAAACATGGAGGATGTTCAGAAAGATGGTTTCATGGTGGACAGGACCACATGGCTTGGAGCTCCAAAGTGAAAAGGATGCTCACATACTTCAAGATGTTGGATGAAGAAAAAGGAAAAGGGGCAAGGTGCTGAGAGACCCTTAATTATATATCCTCTCTTGGGATTTGAATTTGAGCTTGTATTCTGATTAATTGTCAGACTTTCATGGGGCCATGCAGGGCAATTCTGTAGGCTGTCCTGAGTCCCAGGCTTAGTTGAGCCTTACTGGATAATGATGTAATGAAAGGGCTTTGGGCGATTCCTATTATAGTTTTCTCTGGAGTAGATCTTTGTTATGTAAAATAGACTGGCCCAAGCCAGAGTAATGGTCCATTAGCAAAGGTGGTGGGCTGAGTTTCTGCCTCTGAGTTTCTACTTTTCTTTTTAGGAAAAATATTCTGTCTTTTTAGTATATTCTAAAATATTTCATTTTCCTAGGAGAGGGGTGGGTTTTAACTTCCAACAGTACACGAAGGATTTTTTTTTTGTCCTATAAGCTTTTCCTGGCAGATGGAGAGAAACAGTGGACAATCCTAATGAGTTTAATGAAATGAATCATGAGATTTTAAAAAAGGATATAAGAAGGGAGAAAAAGGGTGTTGGTTTGAAGGGCATGAGATTGGGGAAAGATACTTTTGGCATGGCTTTGGCTCTAGGGCTGTTTTTTTTTTTAAAAAAAAAATCTCTGAACTTTGAGCTTTCAGGAATCAAGTGTGTTGGAGCTTGATAAGGTTTGAAAAATGTTGGCCCTGAGAGACCGGAGGAATGATCAGAAACAGGATACAGATTCTGCTACCACTATTATGGATTTCTATTTATCCTCAAAGCATTTATGGCAACTGGTCAAGTAAAGCACAACATTATTTTTGGCTGAAATCTTCTGGACTATTTTAGCATATGTGTTGGCTTGGGCAAAGACCACAAATCTGTAGTCAGCCTGTTAGCAATGGACAGAAAGGAGAAGTGTGATTCATAGAATCGGGAGGAGATGTCTTATATCAGCTATGAACATAGCTTCAGCCTTCTATAGTCTGTGCTTTGGTGCTTTCTGAACTTGTTTGTTTTCTTGCAGATGTTTCATTACCCTAACTAGGCAACATCGTCAGTACACTGATGATTTGTAATACATTATCATGGGGGGAAAGACCATCACTCGATGACAGATGTGTAGCTTGCTAGCCAGATGACAAGTAACATTAAGGGACCAACTCTCTCCTTTGATGGTTCTTTATATGAATGCCTGATTTCAGCTGGACAGCCTTTCCAAGAGCAGATGCCCATAAGCAGAGCATTGTACAACAGGACACATGGGCAGCCAGTTATATCATCAGAGAAAAACAGACCAAACAGCAGATTTTCAACCAAGGGCTATTTAGACAAAGGTATTGACTTAGTTAAAACTTGGATTTAATTAAGTTTATTTATAACATAGGCATTTTAGCATTGTCAACTGCTGGACCAATTGGAAGTGATTTAAGGTTCAGGAAGTTTGTCATCCACCTCTCATCCACTTAATTCCTATCGATACTCATTGTATCATTCATGGGCCCATATATACTAATGATTTTTTTCTTAATTTATGTAATTTTCAAGCTGAACCTGATTCCTGATGGTACATGTAACAATAAAGTTAAACATACCATATCATTCCTCATGGGTCTTCTGTCACCATTCCTTTTCATCAGGTAGCCAGAAAGCTTCCCTTTGAACTCTAGTTTCTGCAGGTCCCCTTTAAAGTAAGGTGCTCCAAAACTCGACACAACACAACAGGGCAGAGTATTATTTCCCATTATTTGGATGCAGTGCTTCCACTTAAGGCAGTCAAGATTGCATTGGTCTTTATAGTTGTTGTATCACATGACTTGCTCATATTCAGATGGTGGTCCAAGCAATACTTCTCTATCTCATGTGCCCGGTTACCAAGACAGCTTTCCTTAGTCCAGAAAAACCTCTGTAAATGAAGGATTGTATAACAATGATAGCCTGCTGTATTATCTGAGATAACCATGTTGAACAACAGATTGGGAGCCAATAGCTATGCGGACAAAACATCTTTTGCCTACCCAGATCCAGAAGGTCACAGCTGAACATTATGCTGTTGAATTTAACCTTACAGTCAAGCTCATTTAAATAATTTTAAATTGTGATTTTTGTCTTCTATGTATTAGCCTATACACAACTTGATGTCTGCAAATTTAACAAAGATCCCTTCAAATCTATCCCCCAGAGGCCTAGGTTTTTATATTGCTGCTGAATAATTTTGAATACTTTTATAATAATGTTGGGCTAAGAATGGAACCATGGAGGGGTCCTTTTATCATTCCCCCTAAAACAGTGCAGGCCCATTTAGAAGCACACTTTGGGTGTGGTACTTCAAAAGATTGCAAATCAACTGGATTGGAGTATTATCTTGTATACATTTCTCTCTTTTCTATATGATTATATTATCATGAGAAACTTTGTGAAATGCTTTCTTGAGATCAAGGTATTACCTTTGTCATCAGTAGAGATAACTCTAATCTGACATGATATATTCTTGAGAAATCAGTATCCTGGACTCTGGTAGTGGTAGCCTATTTTTTCTAAATGTTCGTAAAGATGTTTAACATTTATTATCTCAAATCAATAGTTAAAACTTACTTTAGATTTTGAAAGAAAGGGAATACTTTTTAGTTCCTGGTATTTTTTCTTTTCCATTCTTTGATTAACTTTTTTAAGAGTTAAGATAAAATTGTTACGTCCAAGGAACAGGATTGTACAGAGATTTCATTGTGGATAGAAATCCTGTCATATTTGAATATATTTTGCAAAATAAAATTTTGCAAAGTTCTACTTTGATTTCAGATAAGTCAAGTTCAGGTATTTTTCATAATGAAAGTATATAGACTTTAGCAAGGCCATTTACAATATTTGGATAATAATATGCATATGTACTCTTGAAGGCCGTACAACCTTTGAGGGATGTACAGGAATTGAATTAGATGCCTTTCATCGGAATTCTTTGTAGGACATGGATTTCTTTGACGTTAATTTCAAATACTCATCAAGAATTGCCCATAAAACCATTTGATTAAAGAAACGGTGGACTTTTAATTGTATGGTTGTGATTTTTTTTCACATTTAAAGTACTGATATTTAATTAAATTTAGAGGAACTGTGATATTGTACACTGCTCAAAAAAATAAAGGGAACACTTAAACAACACAATGTAACTCCAAGGCAATCACACTACTGTGAAATCAAACTGTCCACTTAGATAGCAACACTGATTGACAATCAATTTCACATGCTGTTGTGCAAATGGAATAGACAACAGGTGGAAAGCACAGGCAGTTAGCAAGACATCCCCAACAAAGAAGCGGTTCTGCAGTGGTGACCACAGACCACTTCTAAGTTCCTATGCCTTCTGGATGATGGTTTGGTCACTTTTGAATGCTGGCGGTGCTTTCACTCTAGTGGTAGTATGAGACACAGTCTACAACCCACACAAGTGGCTCAGGTAGTGCATCTCATCCAGGATGGCACATCAATGCGAGCTGTGGCAAGAAGGTTTGCTGTGTCTGTCAGTGTAGTTCCAGAGCATGGAGGCACTACCAGGAGACAGGCCAGTACATCAGGAGACATGGAGGAGGCCATAGGAGGGCAACAACCAGCATTAGGACCGCTACCTCCACCTTCCCTTCGTGATTCGCCCACACTGCGTGTGCGCTAGCGGTGCACGCGTGTGGCGTGGGACGCGGCGTGACCCACGATGACGTCCATAGAGAGTGCTACGTTGTGTGCCAGCGCGCCGCTCTCACAAGCAATGGCATAGTGTCTGGATCGCACGCTTGTCCTTACGCTGATCATCCGGCTCTCCTCTATGTGAACCAAACAAGTCCCCTCGTGCTGGGTGGTATGATGGTGCCTGTTACTTGTCCACGGAAGATTGTCTGCTAGTTGAATTCGCTTACAGGTGATGCGTGTCTGCGTGCGATCACTACTCATTCTTCTCTCCCAGAGAACCGCGAGTATTGGAGCACAGAGCACTTCTAGCCACTTGTGGCCTCCTTACACAGTGTATCCCAATATACCAGCCAGTTCACAACTGTCGTACGAATATATAGACAGACGTTGACGCAGGGTCAGTAGTACGCCATGGATAAATCGTCCTCTGCTGCCGTTGCAACCGTATCCCTCCAGTATATGACCGGCATGGTCAGCTGAGTGCAGTTAATGGCTTGTATTGGTATCAACACTAGTGGCTGCATAATGCCACACTTCGATCAGCTCCTAGGATCGAACAGTGGTAGGTCTCCTAGGCCACAGCCTCCTCGTGTTCACTCTCTGACTGGGTCTAGCCCGTGGCACGGTCGGGTACATAGACCCATCCTTGTCATGACCTTTGCTGAGACTCTATGATGCGTGCAGTGTGCAGTTGGGCCCTGGAGTTTCGGCTTCCTAGCTCACTCGACGTTATGCATCAGTACCCTGTCATATGTGGCTGGAGCTGTAGTCAACAGTTCCTGCCACGACGAAGGATTGATTGCTATGGACTGGCCCTCACCCGTTCCCCACGACCCTGAATGGCCACATTGCTCCTCTGTACAGTGGTGCTTTGTTCACTCCGACTCCACCCACTAACACACATATAGATCATCCAGGTTACATAGGTCCAATGTAGTTGGTTCTGCGTGGATCGTTGTGGCGTACCGGTGTACCCTAGGAGACTCATCTAGCACTCATCTCTTCAAGGACGCGGGTGCGTCTGCGATGTGGGTTCCTATCACATGACAGTGGTGACTGGCTACACACCCACCCGCCTACACCTTAAGCATTCACTAGTTCCGAACCAGAAGTCGCGGTCTTGGCCGAGTTTGTTCTTCATCCAGTTAGATCATCCAACGTTGAAGTTCCTGGCTCTGATCAGCCTGAGGAGTCTGACTCGGCGCGACTCCTTAAATTCGGGCGGATTTGCATCCGTCGACAATCCCTATTCCGCTACCTGATATCCTTGAGCCTCATCTTGACTTGTTTAAGGGACATCTACATCCAAAGTGGATCCCTATTAGTGTTTTTCCCACTTTTAATTTTGAGTTTACACTCACTTTCCAGGCCTTCCCGCATGGAGTGTTGGCTAAATTTGATTTGGCCTGATATTGATAAAGTTTTTGTGTAGAATGTGTGACATTCGGATCGGCTCCGGTGACCCTCTCACTCGTTGTCGGGCAGGTCTTCATTCAACTATGTAATGAACAAAGGTATTATGAAGTAAGAATATTTCATTCATTCAGATCTAGGATGTCTTATTTTTGTGTTCCCTTTATTTTTTTGAGCAGTGTATTATTGTCTGTGTACTGGAAAAACTTGGTGGTCAACTTTGCTATATAATTGTTCTGTGTAATTTTTGATCATTTTTTAAACTTTAATCTTTTATTCCCTTCTCCTTTTATCATTGTATGCTATTTTTGTATGTTTGTATTGTAAGATTTTTTTTCTGAAATTTAATAAAATTTAATAAAAATATATATAGAGGGAAAAAGAATAAGACTAATCTATAGTTTTACCTCACTTCATTAAAATTATATGAAACAAATTGTTTATAAAGAGTTTTGACTGATGTTAAACATGATTATCTTAATAGAAGGCCTTCATTTCTACAGAACATAGTTGTCTAAAATGTGCATATTTTCTCCTTAGGATCAGATATGCATGAATATATACAGTATATATTCCCAAGTGCTTATTCTCTCTCTTACTCTTGGTTTATTTCTATTTTGAACTCTGATTTTGTTTTTGTTTTAACTTTTTGCTTTCTAATTTTAAGAGTTTTTTTTAATAAAACATATTAAAAATAGTGATAGATTTTAACTCCCCCCTCATGTGTGTGTGTGTGTGTGTGTGCACGTGTGTGCGTGCCTTTGAGTCAGTGTTGACTTCAGGTAATTGTCTGGGCATGTCCCTGCAGTTTTTTTGGCAAGTTTTTGGACTGCTGTTTTGTACTTCCTAGAGTGGAGAAAATACTGGCTCAAAGTCACCCAATTGGCTTTGTGCCTAAGGCAGCACTAGAACTCAAGGTCTTGTGATTTCAATCTAGTCTTATACCTTGACCACTGCACCATATCTGGAGCTTTTGTTTTATCAAAAATAAGTTTTTTTAAAAAAATAAGGAAGACTATTATTATCATCCTTTCCCTGTTGGTTCAATTGAAAGTCGGTGTAGAGCGGCAGGTTAGGGATGGGGAGATCCAGGTTTTATTTCTCCATCCAGCACAGAAACCACTGCATGGTAGTGGTTTTCTCCCAGTCCTAGTCAGCATAAGCTTCTGTGACAAATTGCTGATAAACAGACCTCCTTGTCACATCATGCATTGATAAGCTTTGCTGTAAGAACTAGATGTGCACATGCAAAACAAGTGGACCCTTCAGTGGACAAACACAAAGAAGACTGACTGATGGGCAAATTCACAGAACTGTGAAATCACTCATGTTTCAGGAGAGTTGACTAAAAAAATAAGAATTTAAAAACCTGTAAAAATAATTAACTTAAAAATGCAGTTACATAATGCACTTGCTAAGCTAATGAAATGGATTGCTGCCCAATTTATTTCCTTCCTCACTTTTTTTACTGCTCATCAGAGAGGAAACTGCCATGTTTGCACTAAAATACTGTTGGAAGAAATATCCTTTTGGGTTCAGTTTCAAATGGGGAAAAAACCATTGGAAACATGGAGGCTGTTTGGAAAGATAGTTTAATGGTGACAGGACCACAATCAGTGTTCCAGGGAAATTCCATTCCAGCCAGTAACTCCAAGACACACACCATCTCAAAGTACTTTTATAAGAACAGTACCTGGCACATACTGGCAAAATCCGGCACTAAATCTTCCCAGCTTCCCCACAAAGTCTCAAGTTACAACCATCCCCTTTTCCTTCATTGCCAGATCACATGCACCAATCCCAAAGTAAGTTTTAATTCTTTCTGCGCCACACTCTGTAACCTTGAACTATCAAAATAATATATTTTGTCCACTAAGAGCTACTCAGTTAACTTCACCCCCTCCCACTTTCTTCAACTGATGAATTCAAGTGATGAATTCCATGGCTTGGAGCTCCAGAATGAAAAGAATGATATCATGCTTCAAGATGTTGGGTGAAGGAAAAGAACAGACAAGATGCTGAGAGACCCTCAGTTTTATACCCTCTGTTGGGCCCCACCTTAGTGTTTCCTGTTCCTGTGTAAGAAATATATCCCATTGTCTGTCAGACTTCCAGGGGTGGGGGTCTCAGCTGGACCACTTGTCTTCACCTGAGTGCTGGCTGATGCAAACTTCCCAGGCCAGGTGGTGAGATGGGTACAGGCCTTTGTTATGTAGAATATTCTGGCCCAGGCCTTAATGGCCCACCCATTAATAAAGGTGAGGGGTGAGCTTCTGCCTCTCTTGAGTTTATACTTCACTTTTAGGGGAAATATTCTGCCTTTTTAAATACATCCTAAAGTATTTCATTTTCCTAGGAAAGGGGTGCGTGCTAACTTCCCACAATAGAAGCTGAGCACTGTCAACTTTTTATC
Organism: Laticauda laticaudata; assembly: GCA_004320025.1. Lineage (NCBI taxonomy): Eukaryota > Metazoa > Chordata > Lepidosauria > Squamata > Elapidae > Laticauda > Laticauda laticaudata. Next base: position 23,145 of record BHFT01030496.1, on the reverse strand, counting down.
TTGAGGAGGATTCAGGGGCACCCAAAATCACACATCTTCCTTCAGATTGGACAGATCTGAATCTTTTATCAGGGATCCTTCATCGGGTCTTAGATTGTAGAATGTAACTCTCAAAAATCCATCAGGATTTTCAGCCAAGAGCAGCAGCCAACACAGGCAGTTTCATGAATGGCATTTATTCTAAAACAGGCTAATTAAATAGAAATAAAAAGGACTGAAGCTTTGGAAATACACACTTATAAAAGCTGATTGTGTCTTCATCTAATGGAAAGGTTTCTTGCCTTACTATCATAGGTGCACCAACAAAAAAAATGAAGGCAGAAGCCCTGAGTGGAGGACATGTAAGAGATAAGAAAGAATGGAGAGCTGGGAAAGAAAACATGAGCAGTATGGATCCTAAACAATGTGTTTTTCCAGACGTCCCTGGGAGCTGTCAGCGTTTTGCAGGAACAGCATTTCGGCATCTGTGGCCAAAGATGACAAAATACAATCATATCTGCCACTGAGCCAATCAAGTCTCCAATATCAATGAGAGTCACCTAGGTGTATGCAAGGGCTCCTGGACAGATCTATAAGCCCTATTTGGAAATAGCCCAAGGAGGAAGAAAAATGCCAACAAAACTATTGTTATAGCACACCAAGCCAAGTGAGGAGAAACTACGTATAAGGGATTCTGGATTGTTTCCTCATTTCTGGTTATAGTGTTAGTCTTAGTTAAATGGTCAAGAGTTCAGCCCTCTAGTTGTACTTCTCAAGAAGAAACTTACACCTACATAATAACTCATTTCTAGGCTTGTTAGTAGAATTTCTTTCCAGCTTTTGATGTTTTATATCATTCAAAAGCTTCTTCTAAGGCAGGGATGTCAAAGTCAAGGGCCATGGGCCAGATGCGGCCCATGGGGTGCTTAAATCTGGCCTGTGGAGCTGGCCTGGAAATAGAAAAGGACCGGCCCGTGACCCGTTTTGGCCAGCAGGAGGCTATCCAGATTGAAAACGGGCCACACGCAGTTCTCCCATGCCCCATTTTGGCTGGCAAAGTGCTGTAAGAGGCCATCCTGACTGAAAACGGGCTGTGGGGGGTCCCATGCGCCATTTTGGCCAGCAAGAGGTACAGAAGATATCCATCCCGTCTCCTCCCCCCTGGCCCGCAGAGGAGAACTACAGTGCTGATCTGGCTCTCGAAGAAATCCAGTTTGACACCTCTGTTCTTAATTTCAAGCAGTATCAACTTTGGGAAAACAGGGATTGGGTTTCCAAACTATATAATGTTTTAAAGTACTTTCCAGGTCTTTGCTATTAACTGAGGCATTGTTTTGGACAGCATGTGATGAAAGGGTGAGAAATGCTGGATTATTTAATTTGTTCCTAATGCATTTCAACATTCAGAGACAGAGTAAAGCGACGGGGTCCTTGGTGCTCTCTGACCTTGCTTGTTTTCTTGCAGTTGCTAGTCTGATTAGCACTGATGATGTTAACCTAGTTAGGGTAATGAAACATCTGCAAGAAAATAAGCAAGCTCAGGGAACACCAAGGACCCCTCATGTCAACCCTGAGCTACAAACATTCTCCTTTACTTGTACAGAGTAAAGCATTCAAAAAATAGAAAACCAAGTTCCCACTGTGCTCAACATTACTACTGTGTGTGTGTCTAGAAGTGGAATTTGTGAATGAAGATGCAGCTTGCTGGGCTTTCAGAGGCTTAAGAAGATTTTAACCTTGGTGTTTCCACAGCAGGCCCGACCTCTGCAAAAATGTGAATTCCAATTGAATCTGATCTCTGCTCTATTCCTGCACAATCTCCACCCCCATCCAAACCTCCAAAGAGTACATGAAGATACTAATGGCCTGTTAAATCTAGTAAGACTCTTGGGCAAAGGTCTTTCCCATTCACTTAAAAGATTATTGGAGACACAATGATAAAACTGTTGGCAAAGTTGGTGTGCTGTCCCTGAGTGATGAACCACCTCCCCAAGCAAACAAGTGAATGTGTATAATAGCATATCTGTTTTATAAACTAATCGGTGAAATATGTAGATAAAATGACTCGGTCAAGCTGACTTCCTTCAGCTTTCTCAGATGACTTTTGCATGAGAGCTAAAGGCCATGCTTTTGCCAAACAAGGTTTTGGTTATCAGCCACTACTAAGAAGTGTTATCCAGCATTTGGAGAATGTTTTGAATTAATACATGGAACAATTTCGTCAGCATCCCCTTTTCCCCAATGCATTTTAAATATTCAAGAATTTCATACAAATGCTAAGTCTGAATCTACAAGCTCTCTAGAACAGATAGAGAACAAGTCAACTCTTTAAGTAGTTTGTGATGGTCTCCTATACCCACAATAGCAACTTGTACTTTGTCCTTCTATTTTAAATGATCCCCTGAAAGTAAAAGAGCAAAAAGGAAAGAAGATTACCATACATAGATTGTTGAATGGATGAATTGTGATGTTTTTTTTTTGAGGTCCTGAAATCCAAACCAATTGTTAGAATTTGTTCATGCCAAGTGAGCCTAGGTTGTCTATTTTGTAGTAGATCCCAGCTGAGGATGTTCAAATTTTTGTATAAATTAAATAAGAAAGCACAAAAACATGCTTAAAGGCTAAAAGGGTCATTATTTGCCAGCAGATAACTTATAGCACAGAAAACAGATTCTGTGATAGGGACATATGCATTCTTCTATTTTTGCTGGGAATAGAATCTACTTTTTAAGACAGTCCACGTTTCAAACAGCTTTTTAGCTGAAGTCTGAACAACAGCTTGCTGAGCAGATATGAGTAACAGAATAACAGTATTGGAAGGGACATTGGAGGTCTTCTAGTCCAATGTCTGCTCAAGCAGGAGACCCTATACCATTTTAGACAAGCCTCCAATGATGGAGCACCCACAACTTCTGAAGGCAAACTGTTGCACTGTTTATTTGTTTTTACTGTTAGAAAATTTCTCGTCAGTTCTACGTTGCTTCTTTCCTTGATTAGTTTCCATCCATTGCTTCTTGTTTTGCTTTCTGGAGCTTTGGAAAAAAAGGCTGACAGCCTTTTTGTGGCAGCCCCTCAAATATTGGAACACTGCTATCATGTCACCCCTGGTCCTTCTCTTCACTAGAGTAGACAATTTCTACAACCGTTCTCTGTTTTAGCTTCCAGCCCCCTAATCAGTGATGTATTAACCATTAAGCAGACTAAACACGGGCTTAGGGCATCAGGCCCAAAGGGGGCACCACAAAAACTTTTATGTAGCCTAATCTTGGCTTCATTTGTACAGTAGGCACAAAGGAGGCGGGCACCAAGACAGTGATTAAAAATTTTTTACTACTGGTTCTGTGGGCATGGCAGGGGAAGGATACTGTAAAATCTCCAGTCAGAGGTGGTATTTGTTGGTTCTCCGAACTACTCAAAACTTCTGNACTGTAAAATCTCCAGTCAGAGGTGGTATTTGTTGGTTCTCCGAACTACTCAAAACTTCTGCTACCGGTTCTCCAGAACTGGCCAGAACCTGCTGAATGCTACCTCCACACCAAGATTTGTCATTGCTTAGGGCACCAGTGAGCTTTAATCTGCCATTGCTCCTTCTCATCATCTTTGTTGCTCTTTGCACTCTTTCCAAAGTCTCAACATCTTTTTATATTGTAGTGATCAAAATGGAATGCAGTATTCCAAGTGTGATCTTATGAAATGTTTCACGCAATGCTTCAGAAAGCCTAATCAGCTGATAGCTTTAAACCAGGGTCTCAAGATACCAGACAGTTTCTTTTAGTTACTTACAAATGCTAGCTGTTTTCAATTACTCATATCATCCAAAAGAGGCTACTACTGCTTAGGTCTCCTAAGTTAAAAGGCCACCCTGTTTTGAAGTAGGAAAGTAGGTATCATAGATCCAATTTCAATACTGATCCCTGTAGAAAAGCAGAACGGTCCAAATCTTTCCTTGGGTCTCCAACATACTTCTATGTAGAAATAGAATCTTGATCTTTCTTTTCCAATTAAGACTTAAGCATGTGAGTCTACTCTGGATCATAATCTTTTTCCTGTGTCTGTGCCAAACTCTTAACATTGCCATTATTCCTCTCACTTCCTTCCTGTTGTCTCAGAATCTTTTATGCAGAGCACAATTTAGGGTTGTTTTGATATAATGCCTTTTTATATTATAGGTGCCATCGGAAGTAGCATAGCAATAGGATGAGCAAAAGGAGCAGCCATTATATCCTTAGCAAGTCTACTTCCCATCAAGTCTGTGATATTAGGAGAGCTTTTTCAATGCCAAAATCTATTAAAGTACTCTATCAGACATCCTGTGGTTGCTACAAAGGAATTAAAATGCAGAAGGGTCTGTAGGACTATCCAGGAAAGGAATTAGATAGCTGATTTAAAATCCTTGCCATTATTTATGATGTCAGGATGTTTTCTGGAAAACAAGTTCTGTGAACAATATTTTGGGCAGAATTCATTGCAAGGGTGCACTTTTGAGTTTCAAAGTAGGGAGGGGATTACCAATTGACCATCTTGTTTTAGAAACCTTAGCAGTAATTGTTTACTGAAATCTTCTGGGGAGCACAAAAAAACATAATTAATGTTCATTTTATTTATTTATTAAATTTACATGTCAGTCATCACACTATTGAGAGTGACTTATCATTGTTTAAGGTTGAGGCTGATACCTCCAAAAAGATATTAGGGCTATATTTATTTTACAGGCTTAAAAATGAATGTTCTTTGAAGTTTTTCTTTTAAAATAGCCCTTGATTCTATTCCTGAAATAAAACTAATAGAGCTAATTTCCACATGAATGATTTATAGTCTAATTTCTACAATCATTCAATCATCCTTGTGATACAGAAGCAACAAAAGCAGCTCAGCATTGAATGAATGTTGCTGGAGACAATGCAAGCAATAGCGAGAGAAAGGCTAAAGAGGGCAAGGGAAGTTTTAGGACTCAAGAATTGAACTGTGTTATGTGACTACTGAGAGAATATCTGATTCTATCTGAAAGTAATTTAGGATGACTAAAGGAAAAGAAGATAAGGATATCTACAAAATTGGTTCAGTCTAATTTATCTCTACTAATGTGTGTTTGGAGTATTTAAATTTAATTTGAATAGAATTATCATAAGCCTCACACACAGTAGAGAAGATAACAAACAAATGATTGACATTTGTGCTCATCCCACAAATATTGGAAGTTGTTGAGGTAATTCCCCATTAGGAGAATGAGCACATACAGGGAGACGTATTTGAGAGAAGTGTTTGAATAATACACACACAGCACACAGATACACTGTACAGTAAATGTAGGTTTTTACTTCCAGAAAGGTTTAAGCAAAGTTCAAAATAAGCAGTCCAAAGTCATTCACAGGTTAAATCAGTCAGTTTTCAATCCAGGGATAATCCAGTAACAAAGTCCAGTGTCAAAAACAGTTCAGTATCAGATTTACATCAAATCCAGGAATATCAGTCAATTAAAAGGAACGGCAAAACTCTCTAACAGAAGGAAACAGAGACTCACTGAGACTTCTTCTGAGATGAAGACTAAGACAACCCAGGTTTCTGGCTCCATCTTATGGCCATTTGAGAAACCACGCCCAATTACAGTTTTTCGCATGCTCTTGAAGAGACAGTATTAAAGTGTCTATCCTGGTTTATATATTTCCATCCCAAATAGCTGCTAAGTGACTCACATTCCTAACAGAAGTATTGGAAATTCAAGATTTTCCCCATCTTAAAATTCTTTATCTTTACACCAGACTTAGTCTGGTCAGTTTCTCTCTAAAATAGAATTTGGGCTATTTTATAGAAAAGTGGTCATTAGGAAACCCAGTTCATTCCCTCTATTGTTTTTCTTAGGCAGAGCTTGGTGTCACCAGGAAACTGTATTTATTGCCTTCCTTGTCACTTTGGCATTTTCATCCAGAAAAGGTAGCAAAACTAGAAACATAAACCCAATAAGGAATGGAGCAAACATAGGTTGGCTATAGGCATCAAAGCTTTATTCTCTTTGTGCTTCATGTGGAACTGCATGTATCATTGTTTATCATCTAACCCATAATGATAGCTATGAATAAACCAGTAGAGAATGTAATTCAGCTGAACAGCACTTTTTGTTATGAATTGCTCTACTCAAAGACTGTGTGACATCCAAGTTAAACTGACTTTGATCCAATCAAATAGCACCTAAGCCTAACATGTAACAATGTCCTTGCTTCCGTAAAAGCTCTGCAAAACAGTTTAGTCTTAATGCCCCCAGAGGATATTGAGTCAGACATTATATAAAACTATGGAGATAAGCTGTTCCATAAGGTGGTCTCTGAATTTGGTTGTTTTCTTACAGATGTTTCATTACCCAAACTAGGTAACATCATTGGTGCTAGTAGAGAGTGGGTTTTACTCTTTTCTTTTTATGTAACTGAGAGCATATGTACCAAGCATATGCACCACCAAGCATTAGGCACCAAATGTCTAATCACACTTGGCCAATAAATCATTCATTCATTCATTCATTCATTCATTCATTCATTCATTCATTCATTTCTAGTGGCTTGCCCTGTCAGTGTTGGTGGGAGTGGTCTTGATGGTTCTTTGGTTGGGGTGTTTACTGTTACTTCTACCCAAACTTGCTGAAAATGTCTTACTTATCAGAACATTGGAAACAACAAAAAATTATCCATTAGTATGTAGTAGGACCTTGTAGAAAGACATTGTGGTAAATGATGAGGGGTGGTGGGAATTATAGATCAGCCAAAGCTGGAAGTCCACTTTTTCCCCAGTTTTAGTAACACTCAAAAGCTCACTCAGCCAACACTACAAAAGTGTCAGAAGTTCTGTGTACAGGCAGCATCACTGGTGTAGTTTGTGGGGCTCTGAATCCTGAATGGTTCACCACATATTTATCAAACAACTGAAATGTTTTTTATAGATGCTGTTTGAACTTTGATGGTTGATCGATAAAACTATTTATCAAATATAAGATCCTTCATAAAGGGGAAAAAACAGCATTGTAACAATAATCCTTCAGATAAAATTGAGCCAGATAAATCAGCACTGTCTATAGAGTGAGAAAAGCCAGATTTTCAGCAATTCTCCTCTTTGAATAGCAGAAGTTCTTGATTTTTTTTTTTTATATTATGCCAAGGATGAACATGAATGTACAATTGTCTTGAGGTTGCATTTGTTAAACTGTACACACAATAAAAAAATTAACTATACAAATATTGAGAGTACAATTTTTTTAAAAAAACAGAGCATTGGTCGAATATAGATATTCTTTTGCTTATAGTTACATAACTGACTGGTTATCCAAGCCTATCTAAAATGTTTATCCTGAAGAAATAATATTTTCCAACCTGGACAAGAATGGTTGGACAGTTCATTTTCTCAGGGCAGTCATTCATCATAGCTTGAACATAAATTTTAATGTCTAAACCAGGAATAAGCACCTTGTTTTGAGGCCAGAGGCTAAACTGTATAAAAACCAGGGTTTCCAATCTCCAACAAGTCAGAAAATAAGGGAGTGATGTCATCAGAGAGTAGAGCTAAACTTCATATAGGCTGGGCATGATGGAATGGTCAGCCAAATAAATTTATGAAGCTTTGAGGGAAGTTAATGATTGGTTATTTTTCACTAAACCAAAGTATGATTCTATCCATTAGCAAGCTTCCACCAAATTTCAGATGGTGTAATATTGGGAGGTTCCAAGGTCCATATGCAGAGAAAAGGGAGGAGGACAACAGCTCCAGTAGCTGAAAACTGTAGGGCCACAACTTTTCCACCCTTTCTTTAAAGAGTTGAAGATTATTCTCAAATACTTTTCTGCAAGAGGACAAGTAATGGGTAATGCATACAACTGCACAGAAGGAATTTCAAGAAGACAAATGGAAAATCAGGTACTTCCTCAAAATCAACCATTGCCATGGAAAATACCTATATTAATTCTTCAGTGCCTGTGCCAATTTTAGTGTCAATGAATTCTTAATGTCCTAAAAACAAACTAAACTGGTTTCTAAACTGAGAAGCTTTTAACTTCTTTTTATGAATATTCCCATTCTCTTTCCCCACACAAACATATTTATTATTTCTTTAAGGTAAAAAATAAACTTTCCTTTGAGTATGACTTCTGTAATAGTATGGAAATTGTTTGCCATTGCTTCCTTTAGAATAGAATAGAATAGAATAGAATAGAATAGAATAGAATAGAATAGAATAGAATAGAATAGAATAGAATTCTTTATTGGCCAAGTGTGATTGGACACACAAGGAATTTGTCTTGGTGCAAATGCTTTCAGTGTTCAGAAAAAATACATTCATCAATAATCATCAGGTACCACACTTAATAATAATCATATGGTACAATAAGCAATTAAATCATTTAGGAGATTTTTCAACTTCCAGTCCAGTCTGAAAGCTCTGGTGGCCTCCCATCCAAGTATTAATTAGGACCAATCTTGCTTGGTATCCAAGCCCAAGAAGATAAACCAGAGACCTTTCCTTAGATTACCTCTTCCCTCTTCAATCTCATTTTATAATGACAATAAAGAGGTCTTCCTCTATAGAATTACATAACAATAATTTTATCTATCTATCTATCTATCTATCTATCTATCTATCTATCTATCTATCTATCTATCTATCTATCTTTCTATCCATCCATCCATCTATCCATCCACCAACTCCGGACACGGACAACATAAAACAAATAAGAAAAGATATTAAAATTGACAGTCATGGCACACAGCAGATAAAATCATTCACAATTACACACCATTAAGACCAAATGGAAAAGGCAGGAACTGGACACAGAGTTTAGGAAGGTGAGATTAGGTTTTAATTGAGCAACCACCTCCAGCATGAATCTCCCCCACTAAGTCACCAAGCCATCTCTCAGACCAGGTGTTGAAGCTCTTTTGAAATGTCAAGAGGGTAGGAGCCAATCTCATCTCATTGGGTAAGATTTTCCAGAGAGCAGGAGCCATGGCAGATATGGCTCTTCTGAAAACTGCCAGCCAAAATTCCTTGGTTGACAGGATCTGCAGCATGCCCCCTCTGCCCTCATGGGTGGTAGACATGTTGTAAAAATTTGCAGAGGAAATCTTGCCTGTTATGACTGTGCAAATCCTTCAAAAGAAATGCTTCAAAAGGCCAAGGAACAACATGTATAAGTGCCTGTTTACAAATTATTAAATTAACCATATATTTCCCCCCTCCCCAACTTACAGAAGCTGCTCCTGGCTATTGCCATATGCCTTTTCTCTCCCAATGGAGCAAAATGACTAAGCATATGCATGCATGTACAAACTCCCACCCACACCATGGCCAGAAGTTGCCATCATTGCAGCTGTGCAATTCTGGAAAAAGATGCAGTAGCTTTAACAAGCCAGAACGAAGTGCTTCATCTGAATTCCTGCCCATTCTGAAACACCTCTTTGCTAGGATTTAACTCTTCCCATCTTGGATATTCTGTGTTATGTGGATGATATGGAAAGAATGTAGAACACCTTAGGTAAAGGTAAAGGTTCCCCTCCTACTTATGTGCTAGTTGTTTCTGGCTCATCTGCGTTACAAAGCCAAAGAGCCAGCGCTGTCCCAAGACATCTCTGTGGTCATGTGGCCAACATGACTAAATGCCAAAGGTACACGGAATGCTATTATTACCTTCCCACCAAAATGGTCCCTATTTTTCTACTTGCATTTTTATATGCTTTCGAACTGCTAGGTTGGCAGAAGCTGGGACAAGTAATGGGAGCTCACTCCTTTATGCAGTGCTAGGGATTTGACCTGCTGACCTTTCTGATCAACAAGCTCAGAATCTTAGCCACAGAGCCACCATGTGCCTTTAATAGAACACCTTAGGTAACTGCTTTTCATATTCTAAAAAGGAGCTGTTCTTGAAAAGGAAATGGTAAAACTGAAAGCTGTTTGTTATTGACGAATGCTTAATGTAACAAGTCAGTGCACAGGATGCCCGCGATGGTCCTTTTAGGTTCCTCTTGATTACACAGCCTTTGTTGGATTAGTAGTCGTTTATTTTATAAAGAGCAGTCAAGTCTCACTTTTCTCACTGTTGGTGGGAAAGAAACTCTCTGAGTTTATTGGTCATGCTAGACATGTAGATGATGAATGTGAAGATGTGGGATAATGTTTCAATTCTTGTATTGAAAATTAAATTAAAACTTATTTAAACTTGGTGAAGTGTCTCGTAGCCTTGTGTGGCTTACCATATTACAAAAAACTTGTTGGGATTTTTAAAAAGATATTGATACATTAGAGCTGCTGGATTGGGCCTGCAAACGCTCTGAGAAGCACTAGGCCTCAGCAAAGAGACAGGGAAAATCTGGCTCTTTAAAGCCATCTAGTGGTAGTATGAATTCTAGAACTGAGACCTGATAGTCCAACCATGTCCAAGTAGTTCCTGACTTAAGGCCCTGTCACACTGCCCAACGGATGCAAAACGTTTGTAAAAAGGACACAGCGGACAAGAAAAATGTTCCATCCATTGTTATCCGCTCTCAAAAGGGGCAAAAATTTGCATAAGTAGAGCGGATAACACGGAAAGGAACGGACGGGGGGAGGACGCAGAGCGGATGGAAAGCAGATGCGGAACGGAAGCCCAGTGGATGGAAGCGGATGCAGAGCGGATGCAGAGCGGATGCGTAGAAGATGCAGAGCGGATGTGTAGAGGATGCGTAGAGGATGCGTAGAGGATGCAGAGCGGATGCATAGCGGATGACGCTGATGCGTAATTGCATCCGCTTTCATCCTTTCTCCATCCATGCTACTAATGCTGTGTTCTCTTGTGCAGGGCAACAAAAGAAGACCCAGCTGATCAGCTGGGATTTGGGAGGCAGAGAATAGATGGGGCAGGGCCAGCCAGAGATGGTTTTTGCTGGTTCTCCGATCTTCTCAAAATTTCCGCTACCAGTTCTCCAGAACTGGTCAGAACCTGCTGAATACCAACTCTGCTTATGACCATTTTTCACACTTACAACCGTTGCAGCATCCCCATGATCATGGGATTTACATTCAGATGCTCGACAATTGGTTCATATTTATGATGGTCACCGTGTCCCAGGGGGGTCACATGATCCCCTTTTGCAACCTTCTGACAAGCAAAGTCCATGAGGAAGGCAGATTCATTTAACAACCAGGTTACTAATTTAACAACTGCAGTGATTCGCTTAACCACTTGTGGCAAGAAGTGTCCTAAAATGGGGCAAAACTCACTTTTTTCACTCAGCAACATAAATTCTGGCCTCAATTGTGGTCGTAAGTCGAGGTCTACCTGTACAGCTAATCATAAACTTAAAACTACAATTGGAATCAGAATTTTCATTACCAAGCATGCTGGTGGCTAAGTGAGTCACGCCCAATTTTTCAACTATTTCTTTGGCCACGGTAGTTCAGCAAATCACTACAGTCTTTGAGTGAACCATCCAATCATTAAGTGAATCTGGCTTCTCCCATTGACTCTATTCGTCTTGGACGGTGGCAAATGACTAACACATAAGCCCAGGACGTTGCAAACGCAAGCTGGTTGCTAAACACCCCAATTTTGAGCATGTGACTTTCAGGGTCCAGAAATGATTGCAATTGTGAGGATTGGTTGTCAGTGACTTTGTTCTATGCTGTCATAACTTCAAATGGTTGTTTAAGGAATGGTTTTAAGTTGAGGACTACCCGTATGCCATTCTAAGCAACCTGATGGAACAGTGAAATGAAAAAAAAGGATCAATTTAATCATCCTCACCTGGGCAAGTTGCTGGGAGGAATGAATGTAGGCAAATAAGGCACTGAAACTCAAGCTTCTCTTTCATTTTTCTTGTCTTGCAATAAACAATATTACTTCTCTGTTGCTAGCAAGACTCCTGGCACCTTAGCAGCCAAATTACAGGCAGAAAATCAATATGAGAAGCGTCAACTTTTGTTTGCTGATAACTGTAGCCAGAGAGCTACATCCTTTTCCTTTTGCATCCTCCTGTGAACAGCTTTACAGAGATTGAAGTATTCCACTGTGGTCCATCACCTAAGTAACTATACAAGCATATCTACCTTTGGTTCCAGGCAAATGCTACATTTGCTCACTTTTAAATTGCCATTTAGAAGGTTGTGCCACAAAATCTTAAATGGAAAAAAAAATGATGCAAAGTGAAGTTGCCCTGTTTTCAACCCAGAGACCTTGCTCTTTATTTTAAAACCAGAAATAGTAGTAAAAAGGGGACACTGTACTTTTATTCCCGTTCTGTGTGTCTTGCTCATTGATAGTGATTTCTTTCTTGCTATTTGCTCTAACAAGTTAGATTTTACCAACAGTGAAGATAGGGGAATAGGGCATGAGGCCTCCTTTTTAGCTGTTTCACATATTTCAAATCCCGACCACCTAGCTTGGCACCTGACACCCAAGGGTAGGCTTCAAAAATTTTAGCAAAGAGTTGTCTGTCTGGTTGCTGGGAGGGCATGACCATGGTGGGCATGGCCTAGTCAACCTCCTGCACTATGGCAGGCAGGGTGCATTGTTGCCCTCCCTGGGCTTGAGGAAAGCCTCTGGGAGGGCAAAAACAGCTTCCCAGGGCTCCGGAGACTCCTGAACATCTGGGAGGCCTGTTTTTCACCCTCCCTGAACTTCCAAGCCAGCGGTGGCATTCATCAGGTTCTGACCAGTTCTGGAGAACCGGTAGTGGAAATTTTGATTTGTTCAGAGAACCGGCAAATACCACCTCTGACTGGAGATTTTACAGTATCCTTCCCCTGCTGTTCCCACCAAGCCATGCCCACAGAACTGGTAGTAAAAAAAAAGATTTGAATCCCACCACTGCTCCAAGTGCACTCTGCACTTACCTGCATCCAAAACAGGCCGTGTGGGGACTCCTGGGAGGGGAGGGGTGGGAGGGGCAGGGCCAGCCAGGAGTGGGATTTGGGGATTCTCTGAACCGCACAGTATCTTAGCTAGGGGCTCTTCCAAACCCCTGCGAACCCCAGCAGCCCACCCCTGCTGACACCTCTTTTTCCAGGATTTAGTTAATATGTTCTTGCAGATGCTTTGTCCATCCAGTTTGGACCAAATACATTCCTTAAACAAATGGCATTTTTTTTTATAAAGGTGTAGTTCTCTAGACTGTATCACAGTACAGAATCTTTGTCTAAAGATTCCTGATTTAGAGGTATCAGTGTTTATAACAATGAAAACCCAGACCAGGAAGAAAAGGGGGGTGGAAAGTTCTTTGCGGTCCTGTAGTCATAGATTCTGGACTATTTTTACTATTTTGTAGTCAAGCTTCCAGCCACTTCCTTGCTCCCACTACAGGTGGTCCTCAACTTAAAACAGTTCATTTAGTCACCATTTGAAGCTACAATGGCACTGAAAAAAATGACTTATGACCATTTTTCAAATTTACGACTGTTGCATTATCCCCACGGCCATGTGATTTGCATTCGGATGCTTGATAACTAGTTCATATTTATGATGGTTACAATGTCCTGGGGTCATTGTGATACCCTTTTGTGACCTTCTGACAAGCAAAGTCAACAAGGAAGCCAGATTCACTTAACAACCATGTTTCAAATTTAACAACTTTAGTGATTCACTTAACAACGATGGCAAGAAAAGTCATAAAATGGGGCAAAACTCACTTAGCGTCTCACTTAACAACATAAATTCCAGACACAGGTCATAAGTCGAGAATTACCTGTATGTTTTTTTAGACTAGTCTAGCTGGAGTGTTAGAAAAGGGCAAATATTCCTTTTAGCCCTCTTTTCTGTCTCCAAGGAGGACTTCAGTAGAACCTCTTCACCTTTTCACCTCAATTTCCTTGGAGTGTGTGTGTGCATGCCTTTTTTGTCCTAGCTGTGCTGTTGGTCCTTTTTCTGCCAAAAGAGGCTAAATACTGATAGCAACAAACAAACCACAATTCCCTGTTTCCCAACCCTTTTTAGATTCCTTCCTTAGTTCAATTGCTGTTCCCTAATTTACAAACAGTCAAATTCCTCCCACCTCCCTGCTTGCCATTTTGCTCAAGGGCAGCTTTTATGCAACCCAATCCCATTCTTGATGATCTCAGGAAGGCTAAGATAAGCAAAAGCTTAAGAAACCAAATCAGCACAATTAGCAATTATTCTGGGCTTTCATTTGATTTGTATTTTACTCTTTAGTTTGAAACTTGATAAATTACTAATTTACTAATCCACCGCCCCCTTGCTAAAATAATTTGAATTTGCTGTATTTATCTTGCTATTTTTAGTATAATTTACTTGAGTATTGTGATTCTCTGTACTCTCCATTTGTCTTTTAATTGGAAGAGATGATTGTACGGGATAACTGGGTTTATTAAACAGATTCAACAGAATCCACTTCAGATCATTGTTTATTCCTTCCTTAATGAATATGTATTAGGAGATGGTTCTATGGAAGTCTGAGCTACACTTTTGAGCATATCTGGCAACACTCAAGGCTCAGAAGCATGTAAATATGCCAATGTCATAAGATCCTAATGCCTGCAAATAGTCAAAACAACCAAGAATAGTTTTGAGGATGTTTTAAATTGGATTAAGAAGAGTTGAGAGGTAGAAAGACCGATCATCTAACAGCATCTCCAATGTCAGGCTTAGCAGAGTCTTAGGGGCAGTCATTGAATGAAATCCATTTGACACATTGTAAGCCAGTTTTTGGTCGTTTTCATTTATTTCATTTATTAGATTTTAAAATCCAGCCTTTATTATTTTGATAAATAACTCCAAGCAAAAGTACATACATAATAGTCTATCTTATTTTCTCAACCCTGCGAGGTGAATTAGGCTGAGAAAAAGTGACCGGCCCAAAGTCACCCAGTGTTTTTCATACCTAAGGCAGACCTAGAACTCACAGTCTCCTAGTGTTTAGACCAGCACCTTTACCACTACACCAGACTGGTTCTTTTTGAAGAACCCTATGATTCTATGGTCATTAAAGTGCTTGTCCTGACTCTTGTTATTTGGTATTCATCATCCATACTTTGCTTTTCTCCTGATCTCTGGAACTTAATTGTTTTACTCTGCCTGTCCCAGTGTGCCCTGGCACTTCCATGCATTTGGCAACCTGAGCATTTGGGTGGGTTGTATGTATTTTGTTGGACTCAGTATTCATCAAATAGTTTGTTAAGCCAATTATTCACAATGATAATTGGGAAATCTTATTTGCTGGCAAATCTGAAAATAGGGTTACAAAGATAGTCCTCGACTTACAACAATTCGTTCGAGATTGTGAAGTCACTGAAAAAAAAACTTATGACCATTTTTCACGCTTACGACTCTTTTGATCATGGTCATGTGATCAAAACTCAGAGGCTTGGCAATTGACTCATACTTTTGATGGTTGCAGTGTCCCAGGGTTATGTGATCACTTTTGACAACTTTTGGACAAGCAAAGTCAATGAAGAAGCCAGATTCACTTAACAATTGTGTTACCAACTTAACAACTTCAGTGATTCGCTTAACAAATCTGGTAAGGAAAGTTGTAAAATGGGGCAAAATTCACTTAACAAGTGTCTCACTTACGCACAGAAATTTTGAACTCAGTTGTGGTTGTACGTTGAGCACTATCTATATTCCATTCAAGCATGGATTTTGCTTGGTTTCTGCATCAAAGGCCTTTTCCAACCATTCTGCACCCTTCCATGTGTGTTTTGACGCCTCCATCTTTGATTCCATGGCCTTATTCTTCAACATGTCATAGAATATTTTCCTAGTTTCCCTGTAATATAAGTTGATCTCATTAATCCCAAAACTAAGCAGATATCTTGCTTTCAACACCTACTGAGAGAAAATACCTTTGTTCAATCACTCCCTTGTTTTGATCATGAAGGGTTGCTGTCCTTGTGCAGCTTTTTCAAATATAAACCAGACATATTCTTTAATTGAGAATATATTTCCAAATGGGTAACTGTTTTATTCATTTTTCTTTCTTTTTTTGTGATGGCAACAGTTGTCACAGTTTATGCTGGTGTAGTATAATGAAGTAATTTGTTGGATCTGGCATGAATTGCTCATCACTCAGCTTCACTGGAGGAGTTATGATGTTATGAGGAAAAAAATAGTTCTACTTTTTTCATTTTCTCCACATTATTTATAATTTGATCTAGTACTACCATGACTGTGCATAATTCTTCTCTGATGAAAAAGATGTAGATGTTGTCACTTTCCTTGCTCTGGAGACAAATTCCTTGTATGTCCAATCACATTTGAACAATATTTTGTTCCTGTTCCTATTCTATAATCAGAGGCGAGAAATCCTGACCCTCATAAAAGAAAATGGTATTATAACCTTGAGTGGTCATTACTCATCTACTGGGGTGGCATGACTTGCTTCCCACATGTTTTCCTTCAAGGAAATATGGCCTTGGTTATCCTTTGCTCTAAGTATTTTCTTTCCACATTAACACCTGGCAAAAGTAGCATCTTGTCAACAACTTTGTCCTATCGCTAGTTGCCCAGCAGGGATTAGATTAGCTGACCGTGTTAACATGTTTGCTGTTCTTTAATTTTGCCCTTCAGAAACAGCTGGTGAGATGGACAACTTGGTGGTCATCCCAATCCAAGCATTGCCAATTGCCCAGCATTAGTGTAATTGGACAAGTTTAATAGCCCTATTATCTCTCCTGCTAAAAGGCTCACAACAACTCAAGGCAGAGATTCAGTGAAGCAAGCACAAGTTACTGGTGTAATGAGATAGAAGCAGCAAGCTGTTGTTACTATTTCCCCCCATCATCTTTAAGACTTAATGTGCTTGAACCAGCAAAAAAAAATGACCACATTGAACTGGTAAAATCTTGTCTCTCTGGATTATAAATATGGCAACGAGATGAGATGGGAGTTACATATTTCCTTTAGTCTTGCAGCATCCTTGCACTATCACCTTGATTGGGTAAGTCTGCTTTGTTTAGCCCTCAAAAGTTTGGAATTCAAATACGTGTGCAACATATTTCCATGATTCCATGGAATTCAGAGAGATTCCTTGGCTTTCTGCATGGAACTGAGCTAAGAATTTTTGTGGTTGGCGAACATATGCAGAGTTCATGGGATCTGGAAAAAATAGGTACTTTCCAATGATGCTAGGATGGGAAGTGGAAGACAAGAAAGAAATTTAAGGAGTGATAAGTGTATCTTTTACTGACGAGGCTTATACAACTGATCATAGCACATCAAAGAAAGAATGAGTTTTATAGATTGCTTTGCTTTACACTGGCTGTTAATGCTGCATCATCTGAGCAGAAACTCCAGCAAAATAAACTTTGGTTTCTGTATGTACCTCACTTCTTAGTCTCTCTCAACCAATCCATAATCTGAGTCCTAGGCTTAAATCTCTCCTTTGCCATTCATCTATGTATTGGTGCTTTGTAACAAAACTAGAAAATTTATAATTGGAAGTGTTTCTTTCTTGCTTTCCACTCCCCACTTTCTTTCAGCCTTCAGATCAAATCTTTATTGGAGTCATAGACTCAGCAGTGGAGGTATATAGTCCTTAAAAAGCATAGAGGAACAGCCTTAATTCTTAATGTTAAATTTTAGTTTGAATCAAATTCCATTTTCCACCTCAGTTTTTATTAAAAGTGGCCAAAGTGAACCTTTTATGATTGTGTTCTGCTGCTGGATCTCTGAGCACATGGTGCTCTTTTGGCACTCCTCCTGGACTATCCTAGGGTGCTTGGATTGGATAGATGAGCTGATGTGCATGAGTTAGGAGCTTTCCAATTTATCTTTTAGAATGGTGGAATTGGAATGGCATGGAGAATTCATGCCTTGTCTCACCTCCCACTTCCTATCTCTTTAGTTCCCTCACTTCCTCCCTCACCATAAGTGAGCAAATGCTATCTCTAGTGCCTTTCAACAGACTTAAACAGATAAGTCACTCTTATCAGCCCTCCTTTGTTGAAAATGTTTTGTTTTATTCAAAAGGATTAACAAGGGGCTTTGGTGAGAAGTACTGGGTGGGGTACTACTTCAATAGCTTGTTTTCTTCACAGTATTAATAATCAGCCAGGTGGTGGTCTTTGCAACAGAACCTTACTAGCTTTGAGACCTGACAGGTAAGTTATTTTCCAGGGTTTTCATTTTTTTCTCCCTCTCTCTTTCTGTGAACATATTGGCAATGTTGAAATGCTTTCAGAGTGTTCTTTGCGGTGTGGAATAGTTTACTTAATTTGATGCATGTGGTATGAGTGATATGCAGTTTAATATCTTGATAAATGACCAGTTATTTATCCACTAGGAACTTGGAGGAGTTTGTAGTCTTATTTTATATGGAATAAGATCTAGGATTCTGCATATCTCATTCTCAATATTCTGCCCATATTCTTATACCTGTCTTCATATTGCTATGCTTTTTAAAAAGTGTGATGTTATTTCTGTCTACTAACTTTCCTATTTCATCCCAGCCTTTGGGAAGAAACTTGGATTAGAGTCACCACATCTAGACTGTAAAAAAAGAGACAAAAAACTCTTAACTCTTTTGAGCCATCTTCTGATTGGCCAGATTTTTGCAGCACAGATTTAGCAACCATAAATCCTTTTCGTTTTTAACTTGTTTTTGTTTCTACCTGCTGCTTTTTACTGATTCTACCTGCTGCTTTTTACTGATGTATTGCACTTTTTAATATATGCTTTTTAACTACATTGCTTAGAGCCATTCTGAGAAATTAGATGGCAGTATCTAAATTTGACAAACAAATAAATGAGTGAAGTGCACTCAGTACTCTCATAACCTATTTCTTTAAAAAAAAATAAAACCAACAACTCTATGATGCATAGCAAAAAGCCCCTGTGTTATCTGAAAGTCAACACTTCCTTCTCACTTTTCCCCACAAGAACCCTGTGAGGTAGATAGGACTGAGAGCGTGTGACTGGCCCAAGGTCACCTAGCTAGCTTTCATGCCTAGACAGGACAAAAACTCTCCTGTCTATTTAGATTCTCAATCATCCAGGTCATGGCTGTCCCAAAGGTGCTTTTTAAAAGCCTGCTTGACTTCCTTGGTTTTTTTTTTCCTCCTTGAAAATGTTTCACTTCTCAGCTAAGAAGCTTTTTCAGTTCTGAAGAACTGAAGAAGCCCCTTGATGAAATGAATTGTTTTTAAAGAAAATAAATCAAGAAAGTCCAATTTAAGGAACTGTCTTGGCCAGTTCCTTTATCATTAGAAAAAACTGACTATCTCTCAACCATGCTTTATCTTCATAAAATCATATAGTTGGAAGTAGCTACATCTTGCTCAGTCCATGACAGAGGACTACCCAGTCACTATTTAAATATATTCAGCTCACTATAACTCCCTGAGAAATTAATTCCTTCGACTATCAAATATTTCTTATCTTGGAATTCTCCCAAGATTCCACTACAGACTGTTTTTCTATATCTTAATCTAAGTTTGTAAAATATTTCATGTATTTCTTTAAGATCATGTCATTGAATTTAAACTATGAAATAAATATGTCACAGCAAATAGCATTTTACCACTAAAGCTTAGCCACATTATATAGAGAGGGCATAGCAAGCAACTCTTCAGTGGAGAAAACCCACCATCATTCAAGCAACATGCAAGAGACAGTTCCAAGTGTGGAATAAGACACTGGAGTCATGGAAGTTGCTTGAAAAGAAGGTTTATTGATGAACAGGATCACATGCCTTGGAGATATTGGGTGAAAAAAGGGAAGAGATGCTGATATACAACTGATATACAATACCCTTGGTTGTATATCCTCGGTTGGGCTTTGAATTTGAACTTGTGTTCTGATTGGTTTTCAGACTCCCATAGGGCCATGCTTTGTAGGTTGTTTTTTTGAGGCTTGGTTGACTCTTGCTGGGTGATAATGTAATAAGCTTTGGGCAATTCCTAGTATGGGTCTGCCTGAAAGAGGTAGATCTTTGTTATGTAGAATAGACTGGCCCAGGCCTTAATGGCCCATTAGCAAAGGGAGGGGGAGAAGCTGAGTTTCTGCCTCTCTGAGTTTCTACTTCTCTTTTAGAGGAAACATTCTGCCTTTTTAATATATTCTAAAATATTTCATTTTTCTAGGAGAGGGGTGAGTTTTAACTTCCAACAAGAGCAAGTAATTCGGCTGTGAATAGCAAGGAAAGGTGTGGGGGGCAGAGAAATTGTTCCCCTTGCAATTGCTAGGATGTTGTTCCTTATGTACCAGTCTACGCTATAACATGAAGTAACTGGGCAATTGTTGCAGCATGGTAAAATGTGGATTGATAGTAATCTAGTACCTGCTATCCTTTTTTCTAAATCTATTTTTTTGTTGGATTCTTCCTTTCCAAAGTTTCATCTGCATCACCATGGCTCTTTGGATCCGTTCCCTACCTCTCCTGCTGCTGCTAGCTGTTTCAGCTCCCAGCCAAGCTGCTCCCAATCAGCGTCTGTGCGGTTCTCATCTGGTGGAAGCCCTTTTCCTTATATGTGGAGAGCGGGGCTTCTACTATTCCCCCAGGGCACGAAGGAACATAGAACAACCACTAGGTAATTTCCCCGCCCCCAATTTCCTAAAATTCCCCTTCTGTAACATAACCTGGTGAATTTGCTTATATAACTCACCATGTGGTAGGTAGATAGTCTTATTAAACTAGTAAGAAAAATAGATAATGGTGTTTACATATCAAGGATTGTTTTTGAAAACATGATTTGCCACACCCAGTCAGAACACTGGAGTGTTTGTACTCTTTGCAGTAGCCCCAGACTATGAAATAAGTTGGTTCCAGAGAAGCTCTGCTCCAACCCTGGAAACAATTTAGTTTCAATGAGATCTTGACTCATAGGGTGACTGTTGGCAATCATCTGGTTCATAATTATCACTGCCTATTTTAATTGGGTTATTTTATCTTTATTTTATTTTAATGTCTTTTTTTGTGTGAGTCTTGATTGATTGATGAAAACTATAAATATGGTAAATAGATAAATACACATCCTGAATCTGAATAATATTGGCAAACACTGTTCATAGACAAATCAAATCACTTAGCAAAATAATTCAGGAGAGGAGGCCATGAAAGTAAACTTCCCAAATTAGTTCTTCGATGAATAAAAAAAACAAAACAGCATTTGGTTCCTTCCTTTCTTTCAGCCTTTCCCCTTCCAGTTGGTATTCAGCAAGTTCTGACCAGTTCTGGAGAATCAGTAGTGGAAATTTTGAGTAGTTTGGAGAATTGGCAAATATCATCTTTGACTGGCTCCACCTCCATCTATTCTCTGCCTCTCAAGTCCCAGCTGATTAGCTGGGTATTCTTTTGTTGCCCTGCAGAGGAGAATGGAACTAGAAAGCAGGTTAGGGTGTGGAGGGAATGGGGATTTTACAGCATCTTTCCCCTGCCACTCCCACCAAACCACACTATGCCCGCCAAGCCATGCCCACAGAACCGGTAGTAAATTTTTTTTTTTAAATCCCACCGTCCAAATGTCTTGGGAAACAACTCCCATAGGCATGGTTGGGGATTGTGGACACTGCAGATCAATGAATTTAAATGAGTTTGAAATCAGAAAATTTAACCCTGATTGATTCTTCATTATTCCACTGTTAAATGGAGAATAGAATAGACTTATATCCAAGATGAATACATCTCCTAAGTGGTATTTTTCCATTTGTCAGTGAGGCAACCTCCTTGTTCATGATCAATTTAAATAGGTGCCAACTTGACAGCAATACTCCTGTTATTTTCGGTAATAATATAGTGGAATATGGAAATAATATAGTGCTACTAAGGCAATAATAATGTAACTTAACTGTTTTCCTAAAAATCAGTAGACAGGCTAATAAGCATCTCTGAATCAAAAGTTCCACAAGAAGTTTGCCAAGTGCTGCCAAAACCAATGCATCCTGCTCGGGAAAAATATGCATCATATTTCTCATTTCAAATGCCCAGAGAAGAAGCCTGGTTCCTTCTTTTCCACTTGGTTTTTCTGCAGAGCATCTTGACTCATTACTGCAAGGTTTGCAGAGCATGCTACATTTGGCTAAAAGGAAAGCAGACTGCCATGTAGCATGTACAATCAAGCAATGGAACAGCTTGGCTTTGGAAGTTGTGGGAGCGCCATCACTTGAGTCTTTCAGGAAGAGATTGGACTGTCGTTTGTCAGAAATGTTGTAGGGTCTCGCGCTTGGATGGGGGGGTTGGACTAGATGACGTATAAGGTCCCTTCCAACTCTGATTATCAGTTATCTGATGTAATATAAGAAACATCTCAATTATTGAAGCACCTAGGAACCAGGCCATACTATATTTTTATTTGTTTGGGGTAGCAAGCTGTGATAGTAATGAATCTGGGAGTTTTATCAGTGACAGTGATGAATATAGAAGTTTATCAACATGAAACATCTCTTCCTTCAAAACGAAATACAGTTCCAGCCAACTCTGGAAATGTAGACAGTTTCCTGATCTGTGAAATACCAATCCATAGCCTTTCCACCTTGTTTCTATTTAGCTTTGCTTTATTGCTGCTAACTTAATCTCAGTTGAAAGTGTGCAATGTGTAATCAGGTTCTAAAACATCCAGCTCAGTTTCAATTAATTGATTCAGAGTATGATAATCTAGTGCCAGGACAATCTGATAGCCATAGCAAGGACAAGGCAGGTATATTAAAAAAAAATAATCACAAAATAGTTATCAAATAGAAGAATAGGGAAATTCTTGCAACATTAACTTTTGTTCATGGGGAGAAGCATGAAACTGTCAAAAATAATCAATAGTATTCAACCTAAATTCATCCCCAAAAACAGCTGCGGGTGGGAAAGTCAGAGGCATTAAAGCATCTTTAGGGATGCCAAACTGAAACAAAGTCCAAATGAATATACCTTTTGTTGAATACACTTCAAACATCCCATGTTTGATTAATGTTGGTCTTCTCTTGTTTGGTAGTGAATGTTCCTTTATCGAATGAGGTGGAAGTACCACTCCAAGAAATCCAGAAAATTCAGAAGAGAGGAATTGTGGAGCAATGCTGTGAAAATACCTGCTCTCTCTATGAACTAGAGAACTATTGTAACTAGAAGAAAAGAAACTGGTCCATGCAGGAATGGAGAAAAAAGCACTTTGCTACTGCACCTTTTAAGTCATAAAATAAAAAATCCATGAATCTATTTAAACATTTTTTGTGATGTTTCTCTCTGTTGCATGCTCTCTTTACACCTGTTTAGCTTCCTTCG
>BHFT01030495.1:0-28679 GCA_004320025.1 Laticauda laticaudata | reverse complement strand
ATGATTGGTTAGTAAGGAATCTCCCGTGATTGGACGAACCGATCGCGGGAGATTCAGAAAGCTGTCATTGGGTGAGACCCACCGGCTAGCTTTATAAGAAGAGCTGCCGCAGCTCACTAAAGGCTATACAGATCTATACCTTGAGTAAAAAGCTGAAGTTATGCTGGTCTCCTGTCTCCTGATTTCCCGCGCTTCTACACACAGTATATTAGTTGATTTAGCAATCAAGTTGAGTTCATTTTGATAAGTCAGTCACTGCATCAGAGAAGTTTACTTCCTAATGCAGCCTTAACTGACTTGCTTCCTTTTGTTATGGATGGACTGGATTACAAGTTCCATGATAACCACTTACATAGACAGAAGTTATGCTAGTTGAGCATGAGGTAAATTAAAGTTTATACATTTGAAGGGTCAGAAGGAATATATTTAGGGTTACAGAGTAAACAAAGGGATCCAGAATGAATTTCAAGATGTTAGAAGAAAGTTTTGGAGCTATTTATGGAAAGCTTGAAATAGAAATATGTTTTGCATGTTATGGATTTAGATAATATCAACTGTTGGAAACTTTTGTAACTTAATTTCACTCAGGAATTTAGATATTTTGGTTCTTCAGAGTTAAAAGGCACAAAACAAAACTTCAGTTTTATATTTAAAAAAAACTATTTGAAGTTGGTGTTTCATTTATGGAGATAATATGATTGTAACTTTTAATATGAAGATTCCCTACAAAAATATTCTCAATTTTCTTCAAATAAATGTAGTGACATTAATAATTGAAAGAGCTCCAAGCTACAAATTTAGGTAAAAATACTTAGAATGGATACAAAAATACAATTATACTTATCCCATTCATTGACTCAGTTTAATGCTTTATTCCTGAGAATATTGATGTGAAAAAGAAACAAATACAACTCAGGGGTTTGAAATATGTGTTAATAGACCAAATATCACTGTGAATCCATCTGAGGGTTCAGAAATTGTATATTACAGCTGAAATATTTGATTAGAATTACATCTACCTGTCCTAAGGTAGACCACCAGAGGCACTGGGGAGAAGAGAGGTTGCTTGCCTAATTAAATAGTCTTGTTGATTGAAATAATTAACCCAGAAAAAGTTCATTTTGATCCTAAACAGGCTTATTTTTTTGGGGGGGGGGGAATAAGAATGACTTAAAGGTCATTGATTTACAGCCATAATTAAGCCAAGACTTTGGTTGGAAGTTGTTGTGATCATAAGTCGAGTCATCATGTGACTGAACTCAATTTTATGAACTTTTTTATGACAGCCAGTAAGCGAGCCCCACTCTCGCCTCACAATCATGAGGCTGTGAGTTCAATCCTAGGTAGAGGCAGATATTTCTCTTTTTGGGCACACTGAGAATATATCTGTTAAACAAAACTCTGCATTGGTGACAAGAAAAACATCCGGCCATTAAAACACTCTGCTAGTTCCATTCAGTTGCCCAGACTCCATCCCTTAAAGTATTATGGGGTCGTTAAAAGAAGATGATGAAGTAAGTAAGCCCTACAGTTGCTAAGTGAATCACACAGTCATATGTCCAAATCTAATTTATCCAATTGGGAATTATCCAATGCCATTTTTTCTGGAAAATGGCAAAAAAAACATATATATTGTAAAACGTGAACATTTGGCTGTGAGATGTGGCAATCAGTCTCGTAAATGTGAGCTGGTTGCCCAGTGCCTGAAATGTGATAGTATGATTGTGAAGGTGATGCAACAATCATAATTTTGAAGCTTCTGTGGAAACTTCATCTTCACCACCATTTTAGTTTTCCAAGATCATCCCATTGGGGAAATAGAGCAGAAGTAGGTGGGGAATAAGTCTAATTCTGCAGCAGTGTTGATTCTGATCTGATCACACCATTGTATTGTGGATTCCAATTTTTTTGCTCCAGTTTGGGAAGATGATAAAAAAAGAAAGTGAAATAGCAGCCTTTCTCCTTTCTTTCTAATTGGAAGGACTAAGAAAATGACAACTAGTGACCCTGTCAATCCAGATCAGATGGGACATTCTGACATGACTAATTATAACAACTCACCGAGCACCCTAGTGCTTTGCATGATGGCTCTTTTCCTGAAAAAAGGGCAGGTAGTTAACTTTGCAAGTAAAAAGGCAGTACGACCAGCAATGAAAAAAATAAAAAATAAAACAAATTCTAATCAGCTTGGTCTTTGGCTCATCTGATAAAGAAAAAAAAGTGTGGGGTTTTTGTCTCTCTCTAGCCAATCTACCTATGAAATAGTTCTATCTGATCAGTTATTAATTCATTTGAGTCCATTTCTGCTGTGTTCACTTTGCCTAGAGTGGGATATACAGGAAAAAAAAGTTATAGAGGATAGGTCTATAAAGGAATAAGTTGCGTATGTGAATGTGAACATACTCTGTGTGCCTCTTCGAATCAGTTTTGAACTGCAGGGTTCCTAGGCAAGATTTCAGGTATGTGCCATTGTTGTTGTTATTTCTTCTTCTTCTTCTTCTTCTTCTTCTTCTTCTTCTTCTTCTTCTTCTTCTTCTTCTTCTTCTTCTTCTTCTTCTTCTTCTTCTTCTTCTTCTTCTTCTTCTTTTCCTCCTCCTCCTCCTCCTCCTTCTCTCCTCCTCCTCCTCCTTCTTCCTCCCCCGCTCTTCCTCCTTCTCTTCCTTCTCCTCTTCCTCCTCCTTGTCCCACCTTTATTACTTTGTAAGTAACTCTAATATTCCTTCCTCCTCCTACATTCTCAGCCTTCCATCCTTTTCAAGGTCAGTAAAATGAGGACCCAGATTGTTGGGGGCAATATGCAGACTTTGGAAATGGCTTAGGGAGGGTTGTAAAACTGAAGCAGTATATTAGTCTAAGTGCTATTGCTATTGCTACATTCCCCACAACAACCATCCTGGAAGGATGATTAGGCTGAGTAACATTGGCTTGCTAAAGGTCACCCACCTGGCTTTGTGTGTAAGACAGGATTAGAACAACCTCCCTGTTTCTAGCTCAGTGCCTTTGACTACTGCAGTGACTATGAGCCGCTGTAGCGCAGTGGTTAGAATGCAGTATTCCAGGCTACTTCTGCTGACTGCTGGCTGCCTGCAATTTGGCAGTTTGAATGTCACCAGGCTCAAGATTGACTCAGCTTTCCATCCTTCCAAGGTTGGTAAAATGAGGATCCAGACTGTTGGGGGCAATATGCTGACTGTGTAAACTACTTAGAGAGGATTGTAAAAGCACTGTGAAGTGGTATATAAGTCTAAGTACTATTGCTACTACACCAATGTTTCTCAAATGTCAAGTTTGACATTTTTTGTAATCTAATTATAGCAAGCTAAAAGCTATTTTCAAGAAAAAAATCTGGAACACCATGCCAGTCTGGAATAGATTAGCACAACTTTTTAGAAAGTTGTTGAATCCTGGATATTTTCCCAGGCATGAGGAAGTTGGGTTGGTTGCTGGTTTCCTCAGTTGTCACAGTGTGTTGTTTCAGATACACTTTTTATTTTGTTGCTTGTACAGTTTTAACATTTTCTTGACTGCTCAGATTCACAGTAGCAAGACTAATGGCCCTATGAATCTAATAAATACATAAACTAATGCAGCTTTTTGAAATATATAGAATGGCTCATCAGTCAGCCCAGTTTTAAACAGCAGGAAGTAACTTTAACCACTCTGATAAAATCCAAACTACAAAGAAAAGAACAAAGATCTGATTCGCCCTTGATCTAACAATCATCTCAACTTGTTTTTTGCTAGCTTAGTCCATTTCAGATATATTTGGGTGACCATTTCCAGCATTGCCAGGCAGCACTGCCAATGGCGACCAGTTTTGGAAGTTGTAGTCCCCAAGATCCAAGACGACATCAGAATGGAAAAGGCAACTATAATAACATAGAGAATGAGTGATATTTATATTTCTGAGACTTACTGAGAATTAGGTATTTATTCGTTGCTGCTTTCTCAAGAGGTAATACAATCACAAAATTGTAAAAGCAGAAAAGTTTGCTTGTGTACTATATTACAAACTTTGCCATCTTAGATCCATGTATCCCTCCTGTATTTGGTCCTGACATGCATTAGAACAACTGTCTTCATGTGTACCCACACTGTGAACAAACACCATGGGAATTTGTGTACTTCTAACAAGCAGCAATCTAGGATAACACTCCAGGAAGGCCAACAAACTCAAGAAACAACTTCCCTCTTAGATGTTGTATAGGAGATGGAAGATCATTACAGTCTTGGCAACAGATACATGTTGCTAAGAATAAAATCATTTATAATAAAGATTTTAGAAAAGGAAAATATCTTGAAAGGTCAACATTTTGTCGGGCCTAGTAGCAAATTTGTTATCATGAGCAGCAATGAAAAATGAATTGCCTTGATAAACAGAACTTATCTAGCTCTGAAATATGCCAACTGTACAGTTTTACATACTGAAAGATATCAATCACATTTTTTTTTAACAAGGAGATTGCCATTTCTAAAATTACCAATGCTGGGAAAATGCATGTTTCTTATTTAGATCTGAGCAGCTAAGGAGATATTTCCTGTGAAAGCAGCTTGCTTTTTCCCATGAGTAATTTTGACCCATTCCATTTGATTTCTGTGTGAGGATGGGATTAACAAGAATAACTAAACAAATACTTTTTAAAAAAGCTTGAATGGGCCATGGGAATAAAATAGCAATATTCTTTTCAGTATTCACACAGACATATACACATGTTATTGTGGAAAATTTGTTGGAATCTTTAACCTCAAATGATGACACTTGTAAGTTTCATATTGGGTTCATGTTTCAGAGAATTGCTTTGCTTCCTGTATATTACTCATAGGATGCTTTGGTTCCTACCATCATTAAGTATTTAATTATCTAGGTTTTTAATACATTGGACCAAACACTGTACAATAATATATATCTATATATTTATGTGCTGTTCAGCTTCCTTCGGGTATTATCCCACGTCATTGTAGTGCTTTTAAAGTTGTAGCAACGTTTCAGCANTCAGCTTCCTTCGGGTATTATCCCACGTCATTGTAGTGCTTTTAAAGTTGTAGCAACGTTTCAGCAGAATCTCATCTGCCATCATCAGGCTTCTGTATTTATATATCTATATTTATATAATCTATATCTATCTTCATTTTATCTCTCTCTCTCTTTCTCCCTCTCTCCATCCATCCTTCTATCCATGACTATGTACAACACAGAGAATTAATATAACAAAACTCAAAACCAACACAAATAAAGAGCCAACAACAATGAAACAAAAACGTTAAAAACAAATATAAATTTTAAATACCAACTGATAGCTTTTACAAACAACACAGTATCTTTCAGGCTTTATCCTTCACAAGATCCACAGGTCATGTTTTCAGGGTGTTCCAGTAGGAGTTGGGCCCAATCTAAGTGGTGGAGGTGGAATGATGTTCCAGATGAGACTTTTGGAGGTGGAAACATGCAGTGGTGGGATTCAAAAAATTTTACTGCCAGTTCTGTGGACGTGGCTTGGTGGGCATGGCAGGGGAAGGATACTATAAAATCTCCATTCCTTCCCCATTCCTGGGGGAAGATTACTGCAAAATCCTATTCCCTCCCTGCCCCACTAACCTGCTTTCCAGCTCCGTTCCCCTGTGCAGGGCAACAAAAGAAGACCCAGCCAATCAGCTGGGACTCGGGAGGCAGAGAATAGACAGGGTGGGGCCAGTCAGAGGTGGTATTTGCCGGTTCTCCAAACTATTGAAAATTTCCACTACTGGTTCTCCAGAACTGGTCAGAACCTGCTGAATACCATCTCTGGAAACATTCTATATGCACCTGTATTTCTGCAAATGAAAACAAATTGATTACAGTACTTTTCTTGACCACCTGTGAGGATTGGAATTGTGGCATGTATCATTGCAGTTCTGGTGAGAGACAGATATTCCCTGAGGATTGATTCCATCACCAGTTTGAAATCTCAGAAGACTAAATGTCTGGTCCTGGTGGCCAGCCCAGATTGGATCGTGTGGTAGCAGTTCACCCCAACTTGACTTGGCATGCGTAGATGTTAGTTGCTGAAGATAGAGGTTGAGAACCAATGCAAACTTTGTGTTGAATTTATATTTTACTGACAAAGAAATAAATTCAACACAAAAAATAGCTTGTTGTGAAAGCGACTGCCTGCAAAGGGCCCTGGATTGGGGCTGAAAGGTGAAAGTGGAAACAGTATGCTCCCTCCATCCCATATTTGGGTAGACCAGGTTGCACTGATGGACCAATTTCCCCAAAATAACACTCAATGCAAACTTTGTTATGGAGTGTCTCAAAGTTCATTCCTGTCCTTTATCCTGTTTAACATCTTAAACAAGCTGATTGGACAGGTCTTCTACCATTTGGGGTGAAAAATTAATACTCAGGTAATATACATCTCCCTCTGGGTCGAATGCATAGGGAGTCATAACAATGTCAGAAGGCTGCCAGGAACTGGATGGGGAGAAAAAACAGATTCAGATTCAACCCAGCAAGACTAAGCATCAGAGACCAACTGATTCCAAGACCGCATCATCTTTGGTTGTTGATGGGGATATGCTGTGCCAGAAAGAGCAGTAACTTGCTTGTTAAGTGAACCTGGCTATCCAATTGACTTTGCTTGTCAGAAGGTCACAAAAGGTAATCACATCATCCTAGGACACTGAAAACTGTCATAAATATGAGTCAGTTGCCAAGCATCTAAATTTTGATTAGGACAGTAAAGTGTTGGAAATGTCATCAGATACCTGGATCATATTACCATATGTGGTGGACATGTGCAGAAGCTAAAATATATTGGACTAAAATACACACGTGATTGGAAAAAATGACAAAACAGCATATAGATTTAAAACCAGAGATATTTTTATTGGGAATTTTACCTGAAGGTTACAATAAAGAATTGACATATTTGATTATTAATGTTTTAACTGCAGTTAGAATTGTATTTGCTCAAAATTAGAAAAATGAGAAAATTCCGATAGAGGAGGAAGTGATTAAGAAAATAATGGAATGTGCAGAAAGGAGTAGATTAACATTAGCAATTAGTGAGCAAGAAGAAAAAGAGTACTCTAAAGTATGGAATTTATTTTATCAATGGTTAGATAGCAAAGTAGGAAATTGAAAAATAACATAATAGTAATGATACGTTATAAGTGATTATTTCTGAATAAGTTATATCACAAATAAAAATGAGTAAGAACTGAGATTTGCTTTTAAGAATAACATGGAATTGAAATTAAAAGACTGATAATAGTATATTAATAATATAATATGATATGAAAAGCTAATCAATACAATATGAATGTAAATTTATGAGGAAAAGACTATTGTGCACAGGATATATACACCAAACCAACACACTGTTTAACTGAAAAGAAAGTTTTATTTGTTATTTTGTATGTTTGTTGTAAAAAAAACAACTTTTAAAAAAATTAATGAATTTTGATTAGGTGACCATGGGGATTCTGCAATGGACATAAGTCTCTTTTTTCAGTGCTGATGTTGCTAGACGGTCACTTGAATGGCACTAAATGGACTGTTGTAAATCAAGTATTACCTGTATGGTTCATCATCCTGATTGATACTTATAAAACACTGTACAGTTCAAGACCAGGAGAGATAGACCTTTCCTTTATAATTCTTTTCATTTCTTTTTTTCAACCCCTTTTGAGATCGATCCAAGCTTCAACAATCTCTTCTGTAAATTCAAAACAAAAGAATTATCCAGGCTATTCTCTTGATTTGTTATTTGCAATCCCTTTTTTATTTTCAAAGCATCATCAGATTTATACTTTTATGTCTAATGAAACATCTTTTTTCATGTTATATTTGTAGCCTCTTATTTATAGATCCACTACCACTGTCAACTTTGTCTGGGTCTTGTCTGATAAAACCTATTATTCTTCTGCCATTTCTTCCAAAACATATTTTGGAAAGTAAATATCACCAGTGACATAGTTAACCTCTGATTCAATTTATTAAAAGTATCTTTTAATATTTCCAGTGTTATAATATTTTGCATCCTTCTATAGCTGCTAATCAGGTTTATGTATTCTTTTCCTTTAATTAAAGTCTTTAATTCCCACCTGTTTCCAATTATTAAAACTGTTTATCTTTTTTACATCTTGGAAAAAAATGAAAAGTTGATTTTTACATTGGTATTCCAAAGTCTTGTTTCAAATTTATCTGAAACATTTATAATTTTCCAAAATCAAGGCCTTAAAATTAACTTTTTGCTGTTTATTTCCACTTTTTAAAAGTTCTTAAGCTTTTAGTTCAATTTTTCTTTCATTAGGGTTTGAAGAGAGATTCGTTGTTATTTCAGAGTTGTCAATCCAAGGTTTCTCATAGCTGAAAAGTCGTTAACAATTTTCAAAATGTGATTATAAAAAGAAGTATGTAAAAGAAATGTGGAACTTTGTTTTTATCCATAAAAACTGCAGTGAGATTATTGTATACACATGGAAAACTTCAGCATTACCCAAAGTGGAGGAATGGTTAGTGAAAATGATGGAATTTACTGAATTGATGTTTTTTTTAATCAGAGAAAAGATAGTATGTGTGGACTTCTAGTATAAAGCAGAAAAAACATAAACTTGTGATTTTTTATTTTGATTATTAGACAGGATAGATTATAGGAAGAACGGAGTTATGTTGTAACTACAGAGCAAAAGATAAATTTAAAATGGTACTTATAACTATTGCAAAAAAGATTGGATGCCACCTCTTTGTGTCATTTTGCTTACTTTTCTTTTATTTTTTTGCATTTTCAAATTTCTCTTCGGTTTCCTTCTTTTTTTCTTTTTCTTACTTTAGATTAGTTTATATTCATTTTCATCTTCCTTGAAAAAAACTTTAATAAAAAACCTTTTTAAAAACAAGAAAAGGAAGTATGCAAATTTAGTGTCATTTTGTTTAGTTTTATGATTTGAGCCGGATGGGCTTCAAAAATTTTAGCAACGGGTTCTCTGCCCGATTGCTGGGTGGGTGTGGCTCTGGTGGGCATGGCCTAGTCAGCTCCTGCACCATGGCAAGGGTGTGTGTTTTTGCCCTCCCCAGGCTCTGGAGGCTTTCCTCAAGCTTCCAGGAGGGCGAAAATGGCCTCCCCAGGCTCCGGAGGCTCTCTGGAAGCCGGAAATGGGCCCATTTCTGACCTTCCAGAACCTCTGGGAGGCATATTTTTTGCCCTCCCCGAGCCTCCCTGTGCACCCTGCACTTACCTGCATCCAAAACAGGCCATGTGGGGACTCCTGGGAGGGGTGAGGCGGGATGGATGGGGCCAGCCAGGAGTGGGATTTGTGGGTTCTCTGAACTGCACAGAATCTTAGCTAGGGGCTCTCCTGAACACCTGAGAACCCCCAACAGCCCACCCCTGTTTTGACCAAGGTGGTTATTTTTACATCTCCCAGTGCTAAAACCCAACAGAGACCATTTTCTTGTCATCTTCTTTTAAGGAGCAATTGACCGAAGGACTTGGGGCTGATCTCCAGTCTACTGTTCGTCTGAAGAGTTCAAACAGCTGGCCTCCCCAACAGCTCTTAATTTTTTACCATCGTTGTTGACTCCACTCTTTGCCTAGCCATCTTCATTCCCAAAGCTACTGCACTTTGGGCTAAGGAGTTTTGCTATTGTACTTTCTTCCAATCTTAATTTTTCAGCTAATTTTCCTCTTTTTTGAATCTCCTCTGTCTTAGAGCTTCACATGCAGGTTTTCCATTTTTTACTCTCAAAGTTTCTTTTCAAGAAACATTTACCTGAATGTTTACAAACACAATTCAAAGCACTCCCTACCATGCCTTATGGTTTAAATCCAATGCATTATTAATGTTATGCTTGGTCACGCAGCCAGATATTTAAACTGGATTTGGCATTTTTATCTACCTGTCATGCCACCCGTCAGAATCTGAATCTGAGGAGGAAGATGAACAGCCACCAGGAAGTGGTAGAATGGCTTCGTTAGCTGTGGAGGAAACTGGGGAAGGGAAAGTCAGGCTGGGCAGAGCAGGGAAGATGTAGAACAAGGGACAGGGGGTTCAGAGAAAGACCAAGGCCCACCTCCTCTTCATCCTAAGGCACACAGGGAAGAACAGAGAAGAGAGCAACGTGGGTTGTGTAGCTTACCAGGGAAGAAAAGGCCCTGATTCCCTTCACAAGGCATACCTGGGAATTTAAAGGAGAACCAGTTGGGAGGGGCGTTTGTCGGAAACAAGTGTTGAGCTTATCTTGTTTGGCTACTGTTATGAGTTCCTGGTATCTCCCAACTGGTTTGATTTACTGCCTTGTTACTTCATTTCTGGAACTCCGTATGTTGCTCTCCTGGATTTATTACCTTATTTTGCCTTGTTGGATTTATAGTTTAAAATTTTCAGTTTACAATGTTTGAACTGGAATATCTGCAGCCAAAGGCTAGTGTGGGTTTGTGGGAGAGTTTTTCTCTAGATTGGAAGGTAACCGGGTCATTGGGGGCAAAGTTGGAGCTAATAAAGGGACCTCTATTTATTCTCTGGCTGTGTTGCCTTTGGACCACCACCTATCAGTTCCTTCACAAAGACCTGGGATAGGATGATGATGATGGTCACCATCATCATCCTGGTATCTCTGGACATTTCCTTCTAAAATATGCAGGATAAAGCATTTTCTAATATTTTTTTATTTGCTGTTGCAATTTCTAGGAAGGGTGGTGGAAGTCCAAACACTTTTAGACTTTTATATTTCTAGTATTCAAGTTTTATAAGATTTCCATGCAGCTTCCCAAAAATTTGTTCTGTTTTCCAAATTATAAGTCAGAAAGTATTTATAGATAGAACATTTTCAGGTTGGGGCTTGGGATGTTCTTCATTTACTGGATCCAATGTGTTTCATACCCTTCCCAACTTCATCACACTCCCTTTTGGAATTTCCAGCTTTGGAAATGGCTACATGCAGGCTGTCGGAAAGCAAAAGGGGAAATCCAATGTTATATTTCCCCCTCCTTCAGACCCAGAGGGAGTAATTTGGCTAATCCTATATAACCTTTCATATGTTCTTACAGAGACCATAGGACTGCAACCCACAGGCCTGAAGGTTTTAGCACAGTAGAGATATTGATTTGTAATATATTGTATATGATTTATTTATTTTCTTTCCATTCATATTTACTTTTTCTTGTAGTGTCATAATCAGCTTCCTTTCCTTTCCTTTCCTTTCCTTTCCTTTCCTTTCCTTTCCTTTCCTTTCCTTTCCTTTCCTTTCCTGTCCTCTCCTGCCCTGTCCTGCCCTGCCTTCTCCTCTGCTCTGCTCTGCTCTCCTCCTCCTTCCTTCCTTCCTTCCTTCCTTCCTTCCTTCCTTCCTTCCTTCCTTCCTTCCACCACAAGACTGATTCGCTGATTCATGAGCTGCAGTGTTGCTGGGATTTAAGCAAATGAGCTAAGAGTGATGCTTGATTAATCCATCCACTTGTATCTCTGAAGCCCTCGGCTCTGATGATGAGGACATACCAGAATAACAAAGGCAACGCTGAACACACTATAAGCAGACTGTGGTCGGATAATATAGTGTTCGGGAATTTGCTGCCCCTTGGCTATGAAAGCCAAACAATTCAAACATCAAAAGAAAATGCCACATTTGTTTATATTGTGAGGAGAATGGGAACATTCCTCCCCTACCACTTCCTATGTCGTATGTGAGATGTCTTCACGTGGGCATATTTCCCGTGATGATATATTGAAAACACCATCACGTGCCATTTTTCTGAAATCTATTTAAATCTGTTCCCAGGATTAAAGGTCATAGGTTTTGAAGCAGGAAGCAGAAATACTTGCTGTGGGAAATAGCCAAACTGTGTACATTTTAAAAATATCAACAGATGAGTAAAATAATCAAGAAATTATTGTATAACATATTGGCTGGATTCATACAACAATGTTTTACCAGCAGTGGTGGGATTCAAAAATTTTTTACCACTGGTTCTGTGGGCTTGGCTTGGTGGGTGTGTCATGGCTTGGTGAGCGTGGCTTGGTGTGAGTGACAGGGGAAGGTTACTGCAAAATCCCCATTCCCTCCCCACCCTACTAACCTGCTTTCCAGCTCCATTTTCTTGTGCAAGGCAACAAAAGAAGACCCAGCCAATCAGCTGGGACTTGGGAGGCAGAGAATAAATGGGGTGGGGCCAATCAGGGTTGGTGTTTGCTGGTTCTCCAAACTACTCAGTTTCTGCTACCGGTTCTCCAGAACTGGTCAGAATCTGCTGAATACCACCTCTGACCAGATCAGCTGTGTTTGTACAAGGTACTAAACTTAATTAGGGGTTCTTTTTGTGACTTTTAAGGAACCCAGTCTGGTTATTTCAGCATATTTGGGACATGGCAAAAGAGCTGTTTTAACAAAATAGACAATTTTACTAGGGCGCAAGCTTACTCACAAATCTTCATAGAAATATGTGCATTGCATCTCCAGAGCAACATACTACAAAGCTTTTCATTAATGCTTGAACATCATGTGTTTTCACTTCTCAGAACCTTGCCCCATGTCAAAACTAATGTTTACTCTAGAGGCAATATATATCTAAGTGAATAATATAAAGGGCAAAAGGAATTTGCTATCTTGCACAAATCTTATGACTTTAGTTAGACACAGACCCCTCTGTATCTACTACAGACACCTCACATCCTGGACATAAATTGTTTCACCTTCTCCCCTCAAAATGATGCTATAGGGCACTGTACATTAGACACAAGGACAGTTTCCCCCTGAATGCTATCAATACTCTGTGAAGCAACTAATTCCCATAACACTGTCGAACCATTTAGTACTGTATTGTACATACTAAGACTGTATTGCTATTATTCTTCTCATCCTTCCTATTACCTATCTCCTCCCACTAATGACTATAACTGTGTTGCTTGTATCTTTACAATTTATATTGTTCTATTTGTTCCTTAGTATGATTTGATTGCTTATTAGTAATCTATGTCTATCATTAAGTGTTGTATCTCATGATTCTTGATGAATGTATTTTATTTTTTCTTTATGTACACTGAGAACTTATGCATCAAAGATAAATTCCTTGTGTGTCCAATCACACTCGGCCAATAAATAATTCTATTCTGTCCTGTCCTGTCCTGTCCTGTCCTATCCTATTCTTGTCATGCCCCTGGCAAAGTCTGAATCCGAGGAGAAAGACGAACAGCTGATAGAGAGTGTAGCTCCATTGGCTGTGGAGGAAACTGGGGAAGGGCAAAATCCAACTGAACAGAGCAGGGGAGCAACATGAGTTTATCTTGTGTTGACTTTGGTTATGTGTTCCTGGCGTCCTCCCAACTGTGTTGAGTTATTGCCATGCCTTCACATCTGGAATTCTTGCTCCTGCTCTGCCGGACTAACCTCATCTTGCCTTGATTGGACTTATAGTTTTTGTTGACCACATTTTGGACTTGATTCTCTGCAGCCAAAGGCTATTCCTTGGAGAGTATTTCTCCAGCCAGAAGGTAACCAGGACATTGGGAGCAAAGTTGGAGCTAATAAAGGGATACCTACTGATTATCTGACTGTGTTGCCTTTGTGCCATGCCCCGGGGCATCACTATTCTATTCTATTCTATTCTATTCTATTCTATTCTATTCTACTCTACTCTACTCTACTCTATTCTATTCATGNTTCTATTCTATTCTATTCTATTCTATTCTATTCTATTCTATTCTATTCTACTCTACTCTACTCTACTCTATTCTATTCATGTAAGTGTCATGGTCTTTTCAAAAGCAGTCAATGATTTTGATTTCTCCCTGTTCCATGCTTGCAGGGCCACCAACCCAATTTCTGTCAGTGTTGTTAATATGACCAACAAGGATAGCTAAAAAGAAAGTGTGGGGTATTTTTCGTTTTGGCTGGGTTTCATACAGGGCCATTTAGTGCCAACATATTATCCTATTGATTTTTCACTAGAAAAGTCTCTAGAGGCAGACTTATTGGTGACAAACAGCTGGGAGATAGTCTTCCTTAAGTCACTCAAGTTTGATCCTTAGCATCTCTCCTGACATTTAAAAGAGCTTCAAGACAGCCATAAACATTTAAAACAGAGCAGTTCATCTTTTACATGAAAAATAAACCCTTTTTCATCAGCCGCCAAATGTGCTACATGATCAAATAGAACATTATTTGGATTTATTTTGTATAATGCCAAAAAAAGGCAGATATACAAGGCCCAGCTCATCCTCACTTTCGTCAGTGTATATTGTTCTTGACAGTTTCATTAAAAACCAAAAGCTGTAAATCCTTAAGGAACATGATTTAGTCTAGAGTCAGAGTTTCATATTTCCAGTTAACTCCAGAGGGTCTCATCCTAGGAAGAATGCTTCAGCATTCACTCATTTGCTTCTTCCAAGGATTACTGCAAATTTTCCTGATCCAGACATCTACCAATCATGTAAGATGTTCCTGCAATTTTCTAAAGAACAACTCAACAATGTCTTGTCACTGTCTTCTAGTGTTCCTCAACTGGTCAACTTGAAGAAATGTGGACCTCAACTCCTAGAATTCCCCAGCCAGTCCACAATTCTAGGAGTTGAAGTCCATGCAGTCATAACATTGCCAAGGTGACAAACACTACTCTAGAAATAGAGGAGGGTGGATGAACAGACGAACAGACAGGTGTTTCTCATTCGTATATTCCACAGATCCTTTGTATTTTGACTTCCCAGTCCAACTACATGCTGCTAACTTTTGAGATGTACATTAAATCTGCAAATAGTGATTTCACAGTCCAACAGAATGGAGGGACACTAGATACAGATATTTTCCATGCTGAAATGTATACTCAATCCTCTTCCCTGCCTTGCCCTTCCCATTTCTTATACTTTAGTGAATTAGGGTGGTATCTGTCTGAGCCTTTTCCAAATATTACATCTGTCTGTTATGGACTTAAGACATGATTCACCCCTTGTTGCTTTGATAACAGAGCTTGTATATCTCTGTCAAGGTCATCTTCCTTACTTTTTACAGTGAAGTAAAAAATAAATTGAGAAATAAGTAAGCTTGAGTGAGGAAAAAAATGATGTTCAGCACACCAATGAATCTATTGTGGGATGCATTTAAAGTTTTTAAAGCCACGGTCGTGCAGTGGTTAGAATGCAGACAGTGCCAGTCAAGTTGGAAAATATTTTTTTTGTAGAATTAAACAAATGTATATCTAAATTTATATGGCAGAGGAAAAAACCCAGGGTGAAATATAAATTATTACAGGATGCCAAGAAAAAAGGAAGATTTGGCCTTCCAGATTTTGAATTATATTATGATGCTGCCTTAGTAAACTGGTTTAAGGATTGGGTTAAATTTAAAAGGCACCCAGATTAAGTCTATTGTTTCAGAT
This sequence comes from Laticauda laticaudata, assembly GCA_004320025.1. Taxonomy (NCBI): domain Eukaryota; kingdom Metazoa; phylum Chordata; class Lepidosauria; order Squamata; family Elapidae; genus Laticauda; species Laticauda laticaudata. The sequence goes on along the minus strand of BHFT01030495.1, from coordinate 13,335 downwards.
CTAACCACAATTCTTCTACTATTTTCAGATCTAACCACAATTCAGGATGTTACCAACACAACCATGCCAGCATCCAACTCACACAGCTGCCAGATGAACGATGCGTCTCCTGACTCGCCCACAGCTGAATTCCAAAGATAATCCTTATTGTCAGACTCTGAATGCTTTGTTCTGCCATCTCAGTTCTATACCTTTATGCATCCAGAAGTTGAGAGAAGATAAGGCCTATACTTCTGGATGTATCCATGGAAAAAATGTTGCAAGAGTCTGACAGAAAGCTAATTAAAAACATGCTGGGTAATAAGAGCAATTGGACAGTCAAACCAAGTGCAGTAACACGAATATATTTTTCCTTTACAGAAATAAAAAATACTCAAAATGTTTCTGCATGGTTTTTAGGGTTAACAGCCACTGTAATGTTGATGTACTGGGATTTCTGTAGAAGAATTAGAATTATAATTCTTTTATTGGCCAAGTGTGATTGGACACACAAGGAATTTGTCTTGGTGCAAATGCTCTCAGTGTACATAAAAGAAAAGATACATTCATCAAGAGTCAGGAATCATCAGGTACAACTCTTAATAACAGTCATAGGGTACAATAAGCAATCAAATCATAATAGGAAACAGTCAGTATAAATCGTAAGGATACAAGCGACAAAGTTACAGTCATACAGCCACAAGTGGGAGAGGATGGTTGATAAGGAGTGATGAGAAAATTAATAGTAATAGTAGTGCAGACTTTATAAATAGTTGGACAGTGTTGAGGGAATTATTTGTTTAGCAGAGTGATGGCTTTCGGGAAAAAAATGTCCTTTTGTCTAGGTTCTGGTGTGCAGTGCTCTATAGCATTCATTTTGAGGGAAGGAGTTGAAACAGTTTATTCCAGGATGTGAGGGGTCTGTAGATATTTTCACAGCCCTCTTTTTGACTCATGCAGTATACAGGTCCTCGATTGAAGGCAGGTTGGTAGTAACTTTTCCTAATTATTCTCTGAAATCTGTGTTTGTCCTGTTGGGTTGCAGATCCAAACCAGACAGTTATAGAGGTGTAGATACAGGCTGTACCTAATCTTTTTAAATGTAACTACTTTGGCCACCTAATGAGAAGGAAGGACTCACTGGAGAAGAGCCTAATGCTGGGAAAGTTTGAGGGCAAAAGAAGGAGGAGATGGCAGAGAATAAGGTGGCTGGATGGAGTCACTGAAGCAGCTGGAGTGAGCTTAAATGGCCTCTGGAAGATGATAGAGGATGGGAAGGCCTGGAGGAACATTGTCCCTGGGATTGCAATGGGTCAGACATGAGTTCACAACTAACAACAATGGCAGCATGCTGCCATAATGAAAATTTTCAAGTGGAGAACAGAAGTCAAGACTCTTTCAGGCTGCTTTTTCAAGTAACAAGCAAAGATATGTTGCTATTTCATTTACAGCATTTACCATGGGCTTTAATGACACTGTTTTCAGTTAAAAACCACCCATTACCTGATGTTGTAATTTTGTCTATTAATAGGACGACTGCTGCACCTTTGCCTGGAAAACAAACTTCTCTTTTGACTTCTACTGGTTCTTTTCAAGCATGGCTTGGCACAATTCAAAGGCAGATTTCTTCCATTAATGTTGCTGAAAGGATTTATGGTTCATTAAGAGGAGGGGGAATGCATTTTAGTACAACGCGGGGTAACATTTTTCTGACAAAAGCCATGGGAGAGGCAGAGGGGAAGGAAGAAAGAAAGAGGAAACAAATACAAATTTTATTCTAAGAACCTGCAGAATTATATACAGCTAACAATAGTAAGACTCTGATATTTCATAGAATGAACCACATACCTAACCCCCAGCAAGAAAATGGCTCATATGACTAACTCAAACACAGGCACTTAAGTGGAACACTACAGTGGTTAAGGAAAGTAATGGTTTGCTATGGGCTGGTTTTTCCAAAAACCAGAAGTAAATGCCAGCTTTAAAAAAAAAAACCCAACATACAATGTGGTCATGTGACCATGGAATGCTACAGATGACTGAAAATGTGGGCAGGATGCAAAACACACAATATGCAGTCATGCAGTCATAGGGAGGGAGCAGCCATTGAAATGTTAGAAGCAGTTCATAAGTACCACCAGGGAAGTCTCTGGTTACTTTTGACTGGTTATAAGTTGGGAACTATTAGCATGCTATCCCAAAGGTGCTTTTTCCAGAAGGTAGTTGGCATTTCTTGGTTGTTGTTGTTTTTCCTTTGAAAATGATCCACTTCTTCTCCAAGAAGCTTCTTCAGTTCTGACTGAATGGTGGGGGAATGGAAAGAATTATATCCTTTGCAGGGCAGGCACAATGTTCAGCAGTTAGAAATATTGAGCTTGTTGGCTGGGGAGCTGAAAGCTCCAGGTTTGAGACCTGAGTGTCATGCAATGGGTGAGCTCCCATTCTTGCCCTGTCTCCTGGCAGTTTAAAAGCATGAAAATGTAAGTAGAAAAATAGGTACCACTTTGGTGGGAAGGGTAACAGCTTTCTATGTTTCACCACATGCTCTGTGCTGTGGTGAGATATCATCCTGACCACATGACCACAGAAATGTTTTTGGACAACACTGGATCCCTCAGCTAAGAAACTGAGATAAACAGACCCCCTTTCTAGATTTGGACACAACTGGATAGGGGAAACCTTCACCTTTACTTTATATTCTTTGCAGTCATCTTGTTGTTAGTGGACATCTGGTTGGCTGTTAGCTCTCTATGAGTCATTGAAGCCACTTGGGGAACCTCCAGAGTGCAAATGGGTGTGGAACCTTCGTGGAACTGCTAAAAGGACTATCTGCAGATAGGAGATGGATGTTGTCTTACACACACACACACACACACACACACACACACACACACACACACACATTCTGTTGAGAAGCCTGCCCAATTTTAACATAGATGGCCTCTTTGACTCCTCTTTCAAACCAGTGGTCCTCTCTATCCAGTAGTGGGATTCAATTTTTTTTACTACCGGTTCTGTGACCATGCTGTGGCTTGGTGGGCGAAAATTGATTGATCCCATTCCCTCCCCACCCCACTAACCTGCTTTCCATCTCCGTTCTCCTGTGCAGGGCAAGAAAAGAAGGGAGGCAGAGTATAGATGGGGGCAGGGCCAGTCAGAGGTGGTATTTGCCGGTTCTCCAAACTACTCAAAATTTCCACTACCAGTTCTCCAGAACTGGTCAGAACCTGCTGAATACTATCTCTATCTCTAGCCAAAATGTGGACTTTGGTTCTAGTCTATGGGACTCTCCATGCCAGTTCATTTACATTTATCCACACAATATATAAATTGTATAATGGCTAATCATAAAGTTTACGGCTAATGATTAGTAAAGGAGAAAATTTGTAGCTCAGAGTTGGAATTGGGGGGTCCTTGGTGATCTCTGAGCTTGCTTGTCAAAGTTTACAGTACATGTTATGGTAAAAGTTGGTTCTAATTGCACATAGAAACAAAATTTACCCAATCCTATTTTAGCCTAGTTTAGCACATGATATAAATCAGGGCTTTTTTATGGCAGGCATTGTGAAATACCACTGGTCCCAGAGATGCTTTGGCCATTAACTTGTAGCAATTGGAAGGTGCTTAAAGTACCTGCTTTTGAAACACATTGTGTTGAACTCGGGGTGACTTTTACTTCTGCTTTAATGATGGTTTGTATAGGAGGGGTTTTTTTTATGTATGGGGTGTTGTTTTATGCTAACATTTTCTATTTCTCAGAGCTTCTTTTGTGTGGCATGGCATAGAAAAGTTGTACAATGAGTAAATATAGAAGATATGCTGAGATAGTAATTGGGTTCAAATTTCATGATAATTGTTACAATAAGTTGCATTTGGTTAGACTTAGATAACACATAAAGCTGTAAGCCATGATTTATAAATCATCAGAGTTTAATGATTTGGGCCTTTCCCAAACAATATAGATTATGGATAGCTGTGACGTGTGAATTTAGCCAATAAGTGAAAATTTCAATGTTCAGTCAATCAATCAATGAATAATATATATTTGGTCAATGACCAGCAAAATTTAAAAACAAAATAGAGAACAGAGTGAAGCAAATACCTATAATAATATACTTACAACTAGCAAAATAAATTACATAGTATAACATCCACTCCTCTATTACAGTGTTAATACAATTGCCACCTGGCCGATAAATCTAAAACATTAATAGATATAAAATAAAAATAAAAACTGTTCATTTCAGTTCTAACCCAATGCACAAGTTAGTGTTTCTGACCAACTATATTGCATTGAATGAGTTGTCGAAAATTGACTGAACTCACAAAAGACCAAAGATAGAACAAACAGTTGTATATGAAACCTCTAATCCTTTACATTTGGGGTTATTGACAATTTTTAAAAATGCATCAAAAAGTTTGGAGAATTTGATTGCAACTTATGGTAGGTTATATTTTCCTAATCTGAAGCCTTTTAAATATTATGAAACACTCCAGGTTGGCCAAGATTGATTCTGAAAACTATAATATCTGTTGCAAACAGGACCAAACAGAAAATTCTAAGAAGGCTACTAATAAATTTTTGAGAAAAACATTTCTCAAATTGTGTTGTGGAGAGAGAAAAATAAGTCTAAAGGTTTTAGAGTTTCTACACTGACCTGACTTTTCTTAAATGAATTTGTCAGACAAGGAATGAACTTGCTCCTTGAAATGATATGAAACAGATCCTAGGATCTGTTGTCTGAATTCATAAAACAGATGCACCACAATGTTTGGCAAAAAAGAAAAAAATGCTTGAAGGAAAGTTCCCTGCTGCAAAGCAAAGCAAAGCAAAGCAAAGCAAAGCAAAGCAAAGCAAAGCAAAGCAAAGCAAAGCAAAGCAAAGCAAAGCAAAACAAAACATAAAATAAGAGAAGAAAACAATAAATATAAAGCACAAATGAGAAATAAATTCCATTGAACCAGGCATAATTTAAGTGTTTCTTAACCCTGTTAATTCTAAGCTTTTGTTAAGGTTTCTTTTCTCTGTAACCTTATTTAGCAATGTGGATTGAAGTAAATCTTATGCTCGAGGAGCTGTGGTACATGACTGATTATTTTGGCTTAATCAATCCTAAATACATTGTATTTATTTTAACAGATGAAATACTATGCACAGCCACACAGCATGTTAATCATGATACAACAAAAATGTCTTTCAGAAGTCTAAATCTGCTTTGCATAAATAAAATGTGTGTGGTGCAAGAGTGTAATCCATCATTTACAAAGGAGTCTGAAACCTTATGCAACTTACTTTGAAGAAAAATCACCTGCCTCAATTTTATTGACTTCTGACAAAAACAAGTTCACATTACTCAGTGCATCGATTACAATTGATGACATGATGAATGTTCATTAATACATTTCCGATGATAAATTAGGACTGCAACATGGATCCTTTATGGCTTTCTTCTTTAATTTCTTTTTTCATGGACTGTATTCATTATCTTTATGGTGAAATCTTCGACTTGCTTATATTTGAGCTAATGCTATTAAATGTAAACAGAATTGAATTTCAATTCACAGTTCATGAAACTAAATGTTTACAAGTTTTCTTAAGGCAATCATTTACCATTCATTTTAGAGGTCAGAATTGGTTCAAGCAGTTGGCACTGTACTACATTCACTAAATATTTTTACCACTATTGCACAGAACCCAGGATACATGTAACTTAATTCATTCCATTTTGGGAATTTAATTTTTTTAAATAAGCTCACCAGCGTGCCTACCGTCCCTATCTTACTGTCCCCATTTATCTGTATGTACTTCCTTTGTTCTTGTTTATGTTCATACCTATATTTGTTATCTTGTACATATTTGACAAATAAATAAAATAAATAATTCCCCCTCCCCCAGTTTTCTTTACCAAAGACAGCTGGGTGTGGCAACTGGGGCATCAGGTTAGAAACTGGGAGACTGTGAACTCGAGTTCTCCTTCTGGCACAAAACCAATTGGGTGACTCTCAGCCTTAAGAAAAAAGGCAATGGCAAACCNAAGAAAAAAGGCAATGGCAAACCATTACTAAAAACTGGTCAAGAAAACTTCAAGAACTCATCCAGGCAATTATCAGAAGTCATCACTTACTCTCTCTCATGCACACAGTTTTCTTCAAGCTTGTCACTCTGTTTTTCACAAGCATGAAAGCCAATTAATTTAAACCCACGAATGTCCAATCCTGAAATCTGGAAGCAATTGGTTAAACACCTAATGTTATTACTCATGCTGAAGAAAAAATACAGTAAAAAACAAAGCAGAGGTGCTGTGTAATTTTTGCTCTGTGGGTTATAATGTATATTTCCTTACAGAACAAGAAAGGTTTCAGGCTTCTTACTGTTAATTCTAAATTTGCTTTTGCATTTAGTTATGAACTATCTCTATGCTTATTACTTATGTAAAACAATAGAAATCCACATGTTTGTCACTATTGCAAACTGGCATATTTCTAACTGGAATTCTTATATCAAGCCAATTACAGATAGCCCTCAACTGGACACTTTTTACAGGAGCACAATTGAGAGCATTGGTTTGGTGGCAGCAGTGCCTCAGATAGAAAGTCCATATAGAGAGTAGAAAGGACAGCAGAGAATTTATAGGAAACTCACTTCCTGTCATTCATGTGATTAAACTGAGATAAAATTTCTATCGCGAAGCAAGGCAATTCGTCAGTAAGTCATGCCCAATTTTATCACCTTTTTGCCACATTAAATGAATCACTGCAGTCGCTAAAGCCCATGTCACACTGCACCAACGGATGGACATGAGGATGTAAAACAGAGAAAAACACTTGCTATCCGTTGGTTAACGCGATGCTTCCGTTTTGTACTCACTGCATCCGTTTTTCTTCCTCTATCTGTCCAGCATCCATCGACTGAGGTTCCATCTGCTCAAAAGTTTTGAGCTGCTCAAAACTTTTTGAACGGAAAATGTGTTCCAACAAGTCCGTTCTGCATCCGCTAGCATACGGGGAAAATCCGTTCTGCATCCGTTGTCATCTGTTACACGTCCGCTACATCCGCTAGGCATCCGCTGCGCATCCGTGCAACTCAAATCCGCCTCCAGCAGAAAGTGGATACAGGGAGGAAGCAGAATGGAGTTGGAACGACATGCAGCGTTAGTAGCACGGATGGAGAAAGGATGAAACTGGATGCAGCTCACAAACAAAGCATTTTAAAGGAAAAAAACGTTGCAGAGGGGACCTATCTCGGATATTAAGGATGTCTAGAGGATGCCTAGAGGATGCAAAAGAGCACATAGTGGAAAACATATATTGCCTATAAAAAGGGGGAGCAACTCACCTGGATCTCACTTTCAGACCAGCAGCCTGCTGTGCAGACCTCCGCAGCTTTGCTCTTGCTCTTCCCTTCCACAGCATCCAGTCATGTCCACCATGGATCGTAACAGTCCTTTTGGTAGCCACTATCGTTCTGCAACAGTGCGAAGCCATCTACAGGCTCTCTTCAACTCTACTATGGGAAGAAAAGGAGGCGTCCAAGAAGTGTCTGGGTCCGAAGATGAGTTGGGAGAAGAGCAGAGTACGGACTTACAACAAGCTGTTGGTGGAGCTGAGGAACGTAGACCCTCGTGCATTCTAGAACTTCATAGGATGCCTCCAGCCATGTTTGATGAAGTTGTGCACGCCCTGACACCCAGGTTGACCAAGGCAAACACCAACTTCCAGCCCAGCCTGGAACCTGGGCTCAAGGTGGCACTCACTCTGCACCACCTGGCCTCAGGGACCACCTACAGGAGCATGCAGTATGGCTGGAGGGTGCCACACAACACCATCAGCATTGTGGTCAGAGAAGTGGTGCAGGCCATCATCGAAGAATACCTGGAGGTGGGGTGGAGGAAGGAGTAGTGTAGTGGGCTGTCTGGTCTGCAGCTGTGTGAGGACTGTTGTGGTGGCATCGGTGATGTGGGTGGCCATCCGTGTGCGTCGGTGGCAGCAGTGTCGTGTGGGGCATCGGTGGCATCATGGAAACCGGTGGCAACGGTGGTGTCGATGAGTCTGTGCCTGGACTGGGAAGGGCTGCTGCCTGTGCTGCTGGACACCTCCTGGTAGCCGTAGTCCTGGTAGGTGAGGGCCTGTGGAAAGCCTTGGAATGGAGGGACATCACCTGGGTGGAGGAGCAGACCTGGACTGGGTGGGAGCAGGTTCATCTGGATCTGGAGGGTTGTGAGACAATCGGTGATCCTGTCCTTCACCATCTGGTACTGAGGTTCCTCCATGGCCATGAGCTGGTTCCATAGGTAAGGAAGGGCTTGCGTTGTGAGGATGAGGAGGAGGTGTGTCCCGCTAGAAGAGAGATCTATGCTGCCTCCTGATGGTGTCTCTTATTCCAGCAGGACAGTGTGGCTCTGTCCCTCCTGTCTGGCTCTCTGCCTTTCTGTGGAGGTGGAGCAGGGGGTGGGATGCGGGTTGGGCTGTGGTGGAAGTGCCCTCTCCTTGCTCCCACTGCGCCAGAGGGTCCTCCACTCACTCCGCCATGGTACTACAGCTGTCAGGGGGGTCTGCGTTGTTGACTCACAATATGCCTGAGACAGGAGCTACTCTTCGGCCGGAAGAGAGATTGGCTCTCAGCAGGCTGCCTGAGAGAGAGGGTTGTGAGAGGGGCTGCTCCTCGGTGGCGGATCTCACCCTCCAGGAAGCTGCACTTGGCCATGACGTAGGTCTCTGCTTCCATCAGTTTGACAGCGGCCTGGCCAGATTTCTTGAGGTGCAGCTTCCCGTACCAGGTGTGCATGTGCTTCCACCAGCCGAGGAGCACCTCCGAAGTGTAGCCCAGGCTCTCAGCCTTCTCTCTCCAAGCAGCCTGCTTCCTTTTGGTGTCCCTGTAGAGCCTGTGTCCCTTCCGCCATAGATACTCATTCTCTCTCAGCCACTCCAGCACCTCATCCTCATGTTCCTCCTCATGGAGTATAACCTCCTCTCCTTCTCGCATATGCCTCTTCCTCTTCCTCCCTTTGGCAGGACTACATGGGCCCTCATCAAAGGGGCTTTCAGGTTGTAGGGCTGCTCCTCCACACACCACAGCAGCAGCACCAGCAGCAGCAGCAGCCAGCAGCACACCAACGCAGAAGCATAGCACCAGCCGAGCACCGCAGGACCAGGAAGCCGCACAAGGACGCCAGCGCGACAGGACCAGCGGATCCAGCAGCCCATCCAGCCAGAGTAAGCACCTAGCAACACCAGCAGGCACCAGCAGGATCAGGAGCATGAGCAGGACCAGGAGCATGAGCAGGACCAGGAGCACGAGCAGGACCACGCAGGACGAGCAAGACCAGAGTGAAGCCCACGAGCAGGACAGCAGGACAAGCAAGACCAGGAGTCAGCCGAGCAGGATCAGACAGGACAGGAGCATTGCAGCAGAGTAAGCACCAGCAGAACGCACCACCGCAGAAGCGAGCTTCAGCAGAGAGTAGCATCAGCAGAGGCACCACCGCCAGAATGCAGCATCAGAGAGTAAGCACCAGCAGAAGACCACCGCCAGGGAGCAGCAGCAGCAGAGTAAGCGCAGGCCGAAGCAGCCACTCGCAGAACAGGCAACACACGCCAACAGAGCGAGAGAAGCACGACACCGCCAAAGCTCATCATCAGCTCCTCCAGAAGCAGAAGCAGCAGAAGCCCCAGCCCCAGAGAGCGAGCCCGTGCTACAGAGCCCCAGCAGAAGCAGAGTGAGGGCCAGGGTGGTGGAGGGTGGCCTGTCCCTCTTGCCAGGGCTGGCAGCAGATGGCTGAGGCTTTCTCTTCTTCCCCATGGTTGTGGGGTTGCTGGCTGGCAGGCAGGCTGGCAGGCAGGCTGGCAGTAAGGCTGGCAGGCAGGCTGGCAGGAGGCTGCAGGCAGGCTGGCAGGCGAGCTGACAGGCAGCAAGGCTGGCAGAGGCTGGCAGGCAGACAGGCAGCAAGGCTGGCAGGCAGCTGGCAAGGCAGGCTGGCAGGCAGGCTGGCAGGGGGGCTGCAGGCAGGTATGCAGCAGGGCAGGCTGGCAAGGCAGTCGATGTGGTCTGGAAGCAGTCTTTCTCTGATACATGGGGAGCTTGCCTCCCTTTATATCCGCGGCTTATGCAATGCATTCTCTCCCGCATGCGCCAGTGAACCCGAGGCATCCGCTAGGCTTCCGCTAGGCATCCGCTGGCTTCTGCTGTGCCATCCGCTTCATCCGCTAGGCTTCCACTGTGCATCCGCTTCATCCGCTCGGCATCCGCTCTGCACCCGCTGTGTCCATTGCGCGTCCGCTTTGCTCGCGTCCCCCGGAAGCCTTGCGGATGTGCCATCCGCTCCCATCGCGCTTCCATCCGCTAGGCTTCCGTGGAGCATCTGCTTTCCATCGCCCCTACATCCTCCCCCATCCGTTCCTTTCGTGTGTCTGTTCTTGTTATGCAAATTTTTGCCCCTTTTGAGAGCGGATAACAACGGAGGGAACATTTTCTCATGGAACATTTTTCTCGTCCGCTGTGTCCTTTTTACAAATGTTTTGCATCCATCGGCCAGTGTGACAGGGCCTTAAGTGACCCTGCTTTTCAGAAGCAGGCTAGTATGTTCGCAAATGGAAATCACATGACTCTGGGATGGTACAACTGTTGTAAACGCAAGGCCATAACCAAGCAACCACATTTTGATTGCATGACCATGGGGAACCTGCAATGGGTGTTATATGAAGACTGGCTGTCAGTTAATTTTTTTCAACACTGTTATAATTTTGAATGGTTGCTAGGTGAAAGGTTCTTCCTGTTGTCATATTTTATCCTATTTTTGATCCAGAATAGGCTGAGCAATTCTGTATGACAACCTAAATTGCTTGTCTTTCTTGTCAGCCCTGGAAGCTGGCCAGGCTGAAGCCATCTTGGAGCCTCAGTGCTGCCACACTGCAGTGAGAGATGGGAGAGGGAGGATTAGAGATCACTGGGGTCATGTTGTCAAAATAAAATACTTTCTTTTGGGAGCCAAGAATGTTCTCACACCTGGCCGGAGGAAGGAGGAGTGAAGTCACAAGACCAGCGGATGCTGCCTTGATTGGGCCATGGGACTGATTGTTTGGGGTTGAGGAGGAAAATTTTTTTTACTTTTAATTAGGTGAAAACCAAGGGGCCCCTCAGAGTTGGTTTTCACCACATATATGCCAATATCAGTGGTGGGATTCAATTTTTGTTTACTACCATTTCTGTGGGTGTGGCTTGGTGGGTGTGGCAGGGGAAGGACACTATAAAATCTCCATTCCCTCCCCATCCCACTAACCTGCTTTCCAGCTCCATTCTCCTATGCAGGGCAACCAAAGAAGACCCAGGCGATCAGTTGGGACTTTGGAGGTAGAGAATAGGTGGCGGTGGGGCCAGTCAGAGGTGGTATTTGCTGGTTCTCCAAACTACTCAAAATTTCTGCTACCGGTTCTCAGAACTGGTCAGAACCTACTGAATACCACCTCTGGCCAATATGATATTTCCAATAAAGGTATTTTTGGAGGAATCCACCTGCCTTGGAGTTTTTGCTTGGAATGGATTTATGACTTGGAATTCTGACATTTCTTACTGCTCTCAGCTCTTCCTGAAACCACCTTAAGAAGCTGCAATCCAAACTGCAGTGATGTGACAATGGATAGGATTGGTGCTCAGTCCAGATCTGCTCAGTCGAGCTCTAAGTATCTTGATTGTCCATTTCCCTATTCTTATTCATGCCATCCATGCAAGGGAAAGCAAACCTTGTCGTCTGGCTCATGTATGAATGGGACTCTCATTGCCTACCTTTTTTCCTTCCACATTAGTCCCCTTTTTTCCCCTTTGCTTTTCAAGGTGTTTGCACATGTAGATATCATTATAAGCTTTTCTGATATTTTCTTCTCCCTCCCCCTTTCTTTCTTTCTTTCTTTCTTTCTTTCTTTCTTTCTTTCTTTCTTTCTTTCTTTCTTTCTTTTTTTCCCATTTTTCCATGGNTTCTTTCTTTCTTTTTTTCCCATTTTTCCATGGTTCCTTAGTGATAAACAAATGCCAATTATGTGGGGTCCTTGATGGTCTCTGAGCTTGGTGATTTTCTTGCAGACATTTTTTAATCAAAGTGGGCAATATCATCCATGCTACAAAAGAGTGGAACTTTTATTATTATATACCAGTGGCTTTTAGCTGCAAGAATGCAAATAACCAGCTGTCTGCAAGGACTATAAATCCTTCCATTCCCCACCATTCAGTCAGAGCTGAAGAAGCTTCTAGGATGAGAAGCGAAACATCTTCAGAAAAAAAAAACCCAAGAAGTCCAGTTGCCTCTTTGGGATCAGTTGTATATGTCTGCAGCTCTTCCTTTAGATTAGCAGTAACAGACTCTGAAGGATTCTTCATTGACTCTCATGTAACATATACTTTGGTCATAAGCTGGATCAATTACACATACTTTATTTTTCCTGAGAACTGATACTCAACCAACTGCTGAGAATCATCATTATGCAGGGGATGGTTTGAACATTTAGCTCAGGAGATAAAAAAAATGCCACACTCCAATTAACTCTTTCCTAGGAACACGATGCCCACATATATGTAAACCAAGGGGTTTTCAAAGGATGAAAAGCAAGGCCCAATTCTTTTTAAATGTTCTTCCCTTATTGACTAGGCAATGTTTAAAAACCAGATGATGAAATATGGCTACTTGATTTTACAAATAATAAATGAAATCACAGCACGTTATGGGTTTCCTTTCACTTTAGCTGTGAGTGGCTTAATTAAACCACCACTGCTTGTTTAATGGCAAGAAATGTCATTACCAGTACATAAAAATAGATTTATTGTCTTGTATATTATCTCATAGACCATCTTATATAATTTATAGTGTAAACTCCAGGGGGACAACAGGATAGTGAAGACTGATCTTAAGTTTTTATGTTCCATATACTGAGCTGGTTTTCCTCTTTTTCCCTATTTTTCATCTCTTTTCTTATTATCATCATATTTTCTCTGCAAGTGCCAAGAGGGTTTGAAGAAAGAGCTTAATTTTTTTTTTTTACACGGATGAGAAGTAATGATTATGCATTGGTTATGCAGAAAGTAATCTCAAGACATATATGATGGGAAAATAAAAATCTTTTATTTGAGATTGGCTGTATCTGGCCAGCTGAATCAGAAATTTAGAATGAGGCTGTTTAAAGCAAAGATCCTGGAAGTTACTTGGAAGTCCATTCTCAGAATAACAGAATTGGGAAGGACCTTGAAGTTCTAGCTTAAGTGTTCATGAACAACCCTGTTCATGCAGTAGACCCTATATACCATTTCAGACAAATGGTTGTCCAATCTCTTCTTAAAAACTTCCAGTGTTGGAGCATTCACAACTTCTGGAG
>BHFT01030494.1:0-29223 GCA_004320025.1 Laticauda laticaudata | reverse complement strand
CAAAGATACCACAAAGAAGGAACCCACTACCGACCCAATAGTCAGCTCCATAGGCCTCACCCTACAAAACTAGCCAAATTTCTCGCCACAATTACAGACCTAATGCAGAATCCATCACTCACAGGTAAGGAACTCATTCCCCAGTTCTTGAGAAATCATAAAGAAACAAAACTTACAACCCACGACCTACTAGTGAGCTCGCAGATGTCAATATCCTCTTCAACCCAAAGTGCCTATAAAAAAAGCCTTGAAACGCCATCAAAACAAATAAAACCCCCCCAATACACTCCTAAGATCTTACCAACCACGCCTATCAATACAATACTTCAACTACAATGGTCCAAAAATACAAACAAATAGAAGGAGCACCCATGGAATCACCCTCTCACCTGTCATCGCAAACCTCTACATGGAACACTTTGAAACACAAGCTTCTGAAAATATGATCACAAACCCAAAACTCTGGCTCAGATACGTAGATGACACCTTCATAATCTGGCCACACGGGAAAGAAAACTGAACACTTCCTCACACAGGCCTCAACAGCCTACAACCAAAATAACAATTTCACTATGGAAACAGAAAGCCAACAATCATCCCTCCTGATGTCTTAGTGTACAAAAAATCCAATGGCTCCCTAGGACACATCTCTACCAGAAGAAAATACATACAACCGCCTATTCTCTAACATGCACTCCTCACACCACCACTCCAGCCACAGATCAAATTCCGTAGCCAAGACAAACTCATTCTCCAGACACAAATGCTTAGCAGCTGATGAACAACACTTAAAAACCGGAAAGACTTACACACTCCTCACTAATGTACTTACAGCCAAGGATTCCAAAAAAGAAGAGTTACACTTAATCCAAAAAGAAACCCCAACCAAAGCCAAGACAGAGAACAAGAGAATGGCAAAAGCCCTCCTCCCATATATAAAGGCAACTACAGGACCAAAATCAGTAAGAATCCTCCAAAAACAACAACATTTAAAACAGCATTCTTGCCACCAGAAAATACCCACCATCCTAAGAACACCCAAAAGACAAAATCGAGTTAGGATTACGATCCCTTCCTGCCTGCCCACTACTTACAACAAGAAGAATTAGTGCACGTAGCACAAATCATCCAAGAAAAAGAGAACTGGACCTCTCCCTGGTCAACCACTCAAGCCACGGGACATGAAATTGACTTTAACATACCAGAACCCATCGCCAAAACGACCTTCACACAGAATAATGAGAGATAGAGTAAACGACCACAGCATGTAACGAATAACTACCCTCCCGCATACCAACATTTGGAACCTGCCCTCATTAATAAACGAGTACCTAACAGAAGAATGACACAGAACCCAACAACGGCACAAGTGCCAACACAAGATGCTACACACACACTTCTCGCACGCAGAAAAAACGACTCAACAAGCACCACACAAGAAGAGGAACTGACGACCACGAAACCAAGAAGCCATACTGCAGCTGCACCACTACCCACTTCAAAACCACTCTGACCCAAAGAAGCAAACTGACACCTCACCATGAAGAATGTGGACGACCACGAACAAACAGCCAAACAACAAATCACAGCTCACAGCAACAATCCCAGCAGACTAAGACTAACCTGAGCCACAGTCAAGGCCCCCCACCTAAGCAAACACACCCCAGCCATCAGGAACACAGCACCCCCCTACCAATAGAAACACAGCCAAACCACTCAATCATGTCACACCCCCACTAGACAAGTTAAAGGAAGAAGCAGCTGCAAAGCTCACATTACTCTGAGAAGCACAGAAAGCTGAAAGAATCAAGCCTGAAGTGAGATGAAACTTCATCGGAAACGTTGCTAAGTACTTCCCATTCTAACGCGGGAGAATACCCGAATAACCATAGATCCACATATATATATATATATGTTATGTATATTATATATTGTACTGTATATATATATATGTATGTATGTGTATATATATATATATATATTATATATAATATATATATTATATATATACTGATATATATATATGTTTTTTTAAAGCTCTCGCGGGTACTGTACATTTGGTGCTGTTTTAGCTTCCTTCGGGTATTATCCCAACGTCATTGTGGGAAGTTCTGTTAAAGTTGTAGCTCATGTCACGTTCTGTTAAAGTTGTAGCAACGTTTTCAGCAGAAATCTCATCTGCCATCATCAGGCTTCTGAATGGATATCAGAAGAGCCTGATGAAATCAGAAGCCTGATGATGGCAAGATGAAAGATTTCGCTGAAACGTTGATACAAACTTTAACAGAACTACAATGAGGCTCAACTGTTAAACAGACACTACAATGACGTGGACTAATACCCGAAGGAAGCTAAACACGCAACAAATATATATAATATATAATATATACACACAAAGGCACTGAAAAGCCACACACACAATATATAATATATATATAGACCATATGGAGGTAAAAAAAAATTACAAAAGATGAGGGAAGAAAAGAAAGAAAAGAGACTAGCTCCCTTAAAAAGAAAAGGGAGGAAATCATTAATACTAAGCTTTTCCTTTAATAAATGCCAAACATAAATATTCACTTCAAAAAAAAAAAAAGAAGAGAAAAAACAGAGTTTCCAAAAGTCCAAATCCATATAGCTATTACAAGTAAACTTGTAAGGAGGGGGTTTGTTAAAGTAAGAGAATAGCCCAGCTTAAAAAAAAATAAAAAATATGCACCACTGCACTTGTTTGGATTAAATCCCAAGGCTTTTATGTAAAATTTAAACTCTCTTCTGCAGAGTCACCTTTTATCACCTTTTTTTTCCTATAAGCTCACACCAGCTCCAGCTGTTGATAGAAACTCAGAAGAGCACTGTAATAATAGTTCCATGCTCTTCCTCTATCTTATCAATACATGTCCTTAAAAGAAGTCTTCAGTTCTTTCCTTCGTCGAGCTTTGTCTGGTCAAGAAAAAAGAGATGAGGAATATTTCCAAGCCTCCAGTGGAGTGTTACAAAAGTTCTTTACCTTCTCTCATTCCCCTCTCCTTTTCCAGCAAAATATAAATAAGGAATTAATTAAAGGGAAAAAGCGATGTTAAAAAAGATGACTAAAAGGAATTCTAGCCTAAAAATATTATAAATGTCAAAAACGAGAGAAAAGAGATAGGTGAAAGAAGAAGAAAAAAAAAGCCAGTCCAGGTTTCAAAAATAAATCCATGTGTAGAAAATCCAGCAATGAGAAAAAAAAAACATATTACCCTTGAGCATTCCTGTTTAAAAATAGACACTTGAAGCACTTCCTGTCAAAACTTTTAACAGATTCTTTCTTCTCCTTAGGGGTCCTTTCAAATCCTTAAAATAAAAGAAAAGTTCTCAACCAAACGGCACTTTCTCTTTCCATTCTCTTTGTTTCAAGAGCTGTCGCTGTCCCAACTTCAGCAGCTTTAATGGCTGCCTCTTTGCCGCTGGCAAAAAGAGCTTCTCCTGGATCTACCAGGGAATTTGGGGTATCCCTGTGATCGACAGGATGCGCTCTTTACATTCACCATCTCTTTGGGACAGTTTAGATCCAATTGGACCATCCAGGAGCAAAGATATCGGCAACAATCTCAGACCTCCAAGATAGCATGCCATATCATCGTGATGCCAGCTCCACCCTCTGGTGGCTTATGGGACAGAAAAAATAAACAGCATGCCTACTTCCAGAGGCATCAAATTAGAGACGCATTAATTCAAATATGGAGTAAAATCAAGAAGAATCACTATGTCAAAATACGATGCTGGCTGTCAATGATGGAGACATTAATCTATCCAAATGCAATGGAATTGGCAAAAATGAAGAACTACAAAGATCTGATAGATGAACAAGGAAGATTAAAAACTATACAGGAGCTACAATAACAAAATATAGATATAGACTGGTGACTATATGCAAGTACAGGCAAGATATAAAAAGATAAAGAAGAATACAGATTCTATTTAGATAAGCAACATTTAGACAAAATCCTAAAAGGAAGAGAAAAAAAGATAATATCTAAATTGTACAATGTTCTTTTAAATTTTAATATGGAAGAGGAAGTAGTTGAGGAAACAATGGTAGCATGGGTGAAAAATGTGGAACATAACATAGAATTAGAACACTGGGAAAGGATGTGGGGGATAAATTATAAATTAACATTGTCCATAGTGTATAGGGAAAACATATACAAAATGTTTTACAGGTGGCACCTACCCACTGCAAGGTTAGCAAAAATGTTTGCAAATCAAAACGCAGAATGTTGGAAGTGCAAGAAAGAAAGGGGCACATACTTTCATATGTGGTAGATCTTCCCAGAAGTTAAAAAATATTGGAACACAATTCGACTTTGGTTAGAAGAAATAATAAAACAAAAGACTGAATTTCAACCAGAATTATTTCTATTTGGTATGATAAAGGGAAATATAATAAAAATGAGAGATATATTATGCTGCACATAATAACTGTTGATAGGATCGCATATGCACAGTTTTGGAAACAGGGAAACATATCATTAGAGGGAGTAGTTGTAAATAAAATACTTGACTGTGCAGAAATGGACAGGTTGACTCTAAAACTAAGAGATAAAGAGGAATTGACATAATATATAGCCTGGGATGCTTGGTATCAGAGGTGGTATTCAGCTGGTTTGCACAGACTCTGGCAACCCAGTAGCAAGAATTTGGCATGGGCCACAGAACTGGTAGTGACTTCTGGCTGGCCATGCCCCAGAACCGGTTCCCTGGTCACCAATCGCTCAGTTGTCCTGCCCACCTGATGCTCCCTTGCTTACTCACACAGCTCGCCCGCCCACTGCTCGCCCCACCCAATCACTCCTCCCTTCTATGTGGCATGCTGGGCTCCTCCCTTCTATGTGGCATGCAAGCCTCATGGCTTGCCTAACCTGACTTCCCCACGTGCTACCTGCACCCAACTGAGCAGCCCTAATCTGCCTGCTTACAGGTAAGCCTGCGAGTTGTGTTACCTCCTCATTTCTGGATCTGGCGGGGCCCTCCATTGTTCCTGGGCTCAGCTGGCAACCAGAGAGCATGACGCTATGCTGCCCGCATCACCCCTTCCTCTCCCACCCATTGATCTGTGTGCTTTCGGCGAGTGCAGGCAGCTGCTGTAAGAATGCTGTGATCGAGTCCTAATGCTGATGGCGGGAAGGAAGATCCACACCAGGTTTGCTGTGATCATCCAAAGGGCTTCCTGCGAGGGAGCATGACAAGGCTGCCTTTTGGGCCCAGTTTTGGCTTTCGTGGGTCCTTCCCTGTGGGAGGCCTGAGAGAAAATGCCTCTCCTGAGGGTCATCTGATTGCCCATTCGCCAGCCTGGAAGCAGCATGTCCCCTTGTCATGGACTGATGGGGGACCTGAGGCAGGGTGGTGGTCAAGCAGGCAGCAACCCTGAGCAGCACCCGAAAGGCAGTCAAGCCTCACTAGCATAAATCTTCCTTCCCCAACTGTACCTTCCAGCCAATGGACCTCTTTTAGCAGAGCCCGCACTCTGCCAAAACATTCAGCCCAACAAGGGAGGGGCAGTTGGCCAAGGGGCAATGCAGGTAGAATAGCCTCATGCTTCCTGGTCATCCCCCCTGGCAGGCAGGACCCAGAAGCTGCCGGAGAATCCAGGCAGGGGATGAGATGCGGCCTGTCGGGGAGAGGCGTGCATGTTTCACAGAAGATTAAGATTGCTCAACTTTAAGAAGAACAGTGAGCTAATGGGACTAGGCAATAGGGTGCTCGCAGGTGTGGGTGAGCGCTAGGAGAAAGGGTGAGTGTGGCAACCTTTTTCCATCTTTTGATACTCCTCATTGCCCAAAGAGGCTGTAACTAAACAGCTCGCTGGTGGGGGTCATGTAGGGGAAGTTTGTGTGGAAAAAAGATTGGGAAATCAAAGAAATGGTTAGCGGGAGTGAAGCGGTGGGGTGGTGGAGCAGTGGCAAGTGCGCATGGCAGGTGAGGGGCATTGTGTGGGAGTGTGGACTTTGCTTCACTTTCTGGCTTCGCTTCTTGTATCTTCCCCACTGCTCTTGTTTCTTGTCAGGCCGCATTAACCTCCTTTTTTTGTGGTGCCTAATGGTGGGATAGATAGAAGTTGAACAAATGAAGCTCCTCCCCAACAACTGCCAAAACACTTGTTCAGTGAGGGAGGGGCGACTGCCCTGGGTGATACAGGCAGAGTAGCCTTGTGCTTCCTGGTCCCCATGCCTCCCAGCAGGCGAACCCCAGAAGCTGCTGGAGAATCCAGGCAGGGGATGTGATGTGGGCTGGCAGGGAGCTGAGTGGTGACAGCACAAACCTGGATGGCTTCTTTCCCTCTGCCACCAGCTGCAGGAGCAAGGTAACATTTCAGGCAGTGAGGAGAGCCAAACTGCTCCCTAGCCCAGAGGTGCCAGCAGGGGAGGGGGCAGGACGCTGCAGCACTTGCCTCGCTTGGCCTTCTCAGTCCTTTCCTTTCCCTAAAAGCAGGAGGGGAGGAAGTCTTTGGAAGTCTCAAAGTGGTGGCCCCTTTGTTGGACCCGGAAGCCTTGCCTGTCGACTTTTCCAGGCAATGCGGGACAGGAGACTGGCCAGGAAGAATCCTCATAAGAAGCGATGCTGCTGGGCGCTTGAAAGTTTGTGTGTGTGTTTGTTTCAGGTGGGTCTCCTCTCCTAACTTTAGGAGAGAGGGAAGGAGAGAGAGAGAGAGAGAGAGATGGGAAGAGAGGGTGGGGAAGAGAGAGGAGGGAAAGAGAAAGAGGTCCCACAGATAATAGCTGCTCATTGTCCTTCCCTTGCAGTATTTATATATCTCACATAAAGATGACTCTTAGTTCACTTTTAGCATTTTAATATTGAGTATGGAGCTCTTCTTTATCCATTGTTTCCCCCAGCTGGATTTTATTCCTCTCTTCACCAGTGACTTGTTAGCACAGTTATTTTTGACATGGATTTGGTGCTTTATGTCTAAAAAATAGCAAGCTGAAAATTAAGAGATGAAAAAATAGATCACCCCTTAACTGAGCAGATGATTAAATTAGCCATTCTAGGCACCAATCCACACTATCCCATCTTACCTTATATTAAAGAGGGCAGTTAGTAATGTTTTTCCCATCTGCAAGGTGGGAAGGGAAATAAAGTCAGTTGATTCTTTTTAAACTACATTACGGACACTATCACTCTCTGTTCCCATTACTTAACATAGTGATAACTACTGTTTCCCTGAAAATAAGACCTGGTCTTATTTTCTTTTAGGCCCCAAAATAAGCACCAGGTCCTATTTTCGGGGGATCTTTCCTGCTTATCTTAGGACCGCCTCCCATGCCAACACCTGTCACACCAATGCCTGATTTCTTCTATATGGCATGTTGTGCCATTGCATAAATGGTAGCACTTGGCCTCCTGCGAGCACCACCACCAGTGTGACATGATGTGATGCCTCTTGCTGCGAGCAGCAGCACTGGTGTGATGCAACACATGGTGTCCAGCCATGAGTGGCTAAAGTCAGGCAGCACTGCGACAGGTGTCAGAGTATGGAAGGCCTGGCTGTGGTGGTCTTAAGGTATGCAGGTGCAGGGTGTGTGGGATAGCTTCAACCCCCCCATCTTGATTTTTACACATGCGCCTCACCTTACCTTATACAACCAGAAGATGGGATGTAGTGGGCGGAGTCTTAACTAGAACTTATTTTTTGGGTAGGGCTTATATTAGATGTGCACATAAAAGTCAAGCTAGGGCTTATTTTCAGGATAGGCTGTATTTTTGGGGTAACAGAATTACTATATAGCAACAAAAACTTTTACAAAGTAGTTGTCTGAATTTGTACAGCCTAAAGCTGATGGCTCTAAGTAAACCCAATCAAACAACTGTGAATTCAGATGTAGGTTTATAATGCTTGGAAAGCATGGCTTCTCCTGACTTGGGATGTCATGTTTCTGTAATAAGTATCTCCAGCACTGTCTAGGGAAATTCTCAGGTCATCGTTATCCCAAGGTGCTTTTTCAAAAAGCAATTGGATTTTCTTTTTTTCAGTTCTCATCCAAGAATGAATTAGATGTTTTTA
The DNA here is from genome assembly GCA_004320025.1 of Laticauda laticaudata. Classification (NCBI taxonomy): domain Eukaryota; kingdom Metazoa; phylum Chordata; class Lepidosauria; order Squamata; family Elapidae; genus Laticauda; species Laticauda laticaudata. The sequence continues at coordinate 21,179 of BHFT01030494.1, read as the reverse complement.
ATTAGGTGCTTCCCTTTCATGGGCTATTGCCTTATTGTGGCAAAGGAGCTTGCATAACTCAATGAAGCTATGGCTGTGCCATGCAGGGCCATCCAAGATGGACAGGTCATAGCAGAGTTCTGACAAAATGTGATCCACTGGAGAAGGAAATGACAACCCACTCCAGTATCTTTGCCATTAAAACCCCATGGACAGTACTAAAAGGCAAAAAGATGACGCTGGAAGATGAGCCCCTCAGTGTCCAGTATGTTACTGGAGAAGAGCAGAGGGCTAGTACTTGTAGCATCAGAAAGAGTGAAGTGACTGGCCCAAAGCCAAAAGGACGTTCAGGTGTGGATGCATCTGGTGGTGAAAGGAAAGTCCAATGCTGTAAAGATCTATTCTTCATAGGAACCTGGAATGTAAGAGCCATGAATCGAGGCAAGCTGGACATGGTCAAACAAGAAATGACAAGGCTGAATATCAATATCTTAGGAATCAGTGAACTAAAATGGATAGGAATGGGTGAATTTAATTCAGATGACCATCAGGTATACAAGGCGATCTAACCAGTCAGCCCTAGAGATCAACCCTGACTGCTCTTTAGAAGGCCAGATCCTGAAGATGAAACTCAAATACTTTGACCACTGGAGAAAAGCCTAATGCTGGAAAGACTGAAGGTAATAGAAAAATGGGATGACAGAGAATGAGATGGTAGGATGGAGTCACTGAAGCAGTAGGCATGAGCTTAAATGGACTCCAGAAGATGGTAGAGGACAGGAAGACCTGCAGGAATGTTATCCATGGGGTCATGATGGGTTGGACACAACTTCACAATTAACAACCAACTAGATGCTTCTGTCCGGTAGGATGGATTATTTTCCTTCTTTGGCCAATTAGGGCCCTGCCTGCTTTGTTTGAATAAGAAAAAAGATTAAAAAGGCATTCCTCATTGGTCACTTTGTTGTTGTCTATTGGCTGCACAGCACATCAGTTGTATCTACCAGAATTAAATTACTCTAAATGAATGTCATTCTTCTAAAAACTAATAGGTATAATGCTTGGAAAACAAGACAACTTTCTGAGAGTTACTGTGTACTTACTATGTTTTTTCCTGCTATAATCCCTTCTTACACAAAGCTCTGAAAGAATGTTTTAGCTAAGGCAGCAAAAAATTGTTTCCCAATCCACTTAATAATTTAATTGACAAATTAAATCAAATGTATGGTGGGGCTACCAGAACTAAACTGCCAAAATCTAAAAAGCTACTAAATGGCATCAAAATGATTACAACTTTCTGAACGATTTTGTTTGCCTATAGTGGTCATCTGGATATTTGCAGCTCAGGTCTTTACCTCTATTATGAAGTGACAAAAGAATTAACTGAAATTTCTACTGGGTAGTGTTTTCCCCAATGAATAAAAGATTTTATTTAGCGCATGACATACAATGACAGGGAAATTTATAAATGCTAGACATAGTGCAGCCCTGACAGTGTAGGTTAGTTCATTCTGTTCAGCAGTTGTACGTCAATCACTGATGCACTGAGGTGGGAGCAAACTACGGTAGCTTTACACCAGCTAACGAGCAGTGCTCATGTTGCTTGCTCTTCTGGGCTCCTTCACTGGTCTCATCTTGCCTCACTTCATGTCATATTGCCTCACATTCAGCCAGATCCAATGCTGGCTTCCATGCTCTACCTCCCCCACCCCCCAAAAAAAAATTCAGCTAGATTTTTCCTGCTGAAGTAGTATCCATTTATCTACTTGCAATATTGCTTGCTTTCAAACTGCTGGGTGGGAAGGAGCCAGGGAATGAATGATGGGAGTGGATTTGAACCATTGGAGTGCAGACCATTTCTGGACAATAATTCCAGCATCATTACATCATTGCGTCCCCATAAAGGGAGATGATGACAGATAGAAACAATTCCCAAAGTTCCATAATCTTGTAACTTCAATTTTTTTTTTGGCATAAGGCTAGCACCAGGGCAAACTAAATCACCAAAATTTTTTCCAAAATGCCTGGTTACAATTTGTTTTCTGCTATCTAGTCAGCATCCTTACTTCATAAATGCTGTAGATATTTACTAATAGAATTAGTAAAAAGGTTGAATAAAACAGGCTCTCTTCAAAGTTGAGTTGAATCTCCCATTACTATTGTGTGCTTCCTGCAAAACATTTTCTTTTTTTGGTTTATCTGTACAATGCACTTATGCCAATGTCATTATTTTTTTTTCTTTTATTTTAACCCAATTGCATTCAAGACTTCAATTTTTCCATTCCTAGAGGTGTGTGTGTGTGTGTGTGTGTGTGTGTACATAATTAGATCAATTTCTTTTGAACAATTTAAATTCCTCTAGGCTGTATGTTCTAGTCATAGGTTTCACTGTCAAGTTTTAATAATGGCTACGTCATAACTGCCCTTGTATAGTACTTCAAGTCCACCATCTCTCATATGTTATGCGTTATAGACATCCAAGTCCCTTTTGACTGATCCTGTATTTTATTCCTACATCTGTTTTGTATCTGAATTCCTATTCTTTTAGACTTGGTTGATTTCCCTGAGATTTACGCTTGGAATTAGCTTCTAAAAGTTCATCTCCCTCTCCTTTCCGTTTTAGTTTAAAGGCTTTTGTATACAATGAACCAGTTGGTTTCCAAAGTGTTCTTCCTGGTTATTGTGAGCTGCAGTTCACTCCCTGCCAAATATTGTAGATTGGGAATCCAAAGTTTTATTGATGGCACAATCTACTGCATTTCCTCATTGGATGTCTTCCTCTTGTTGAGAATACAGAAGAAAATACCACCACCAGAAAGCCATCTTTTTAGCTTTCATGCCTAATTGTTCATAGTTTCTTCATATTATTTTTAGGCTCTTTGTTGTATTAGTCATCCACGCACAAACGGGGAGAAAGGGATAAAAAACTGTGGACTTATATTTTCAACTATTGCGGTTTCATTTTTAGCTGTATACTTTGACATATTTTGTTCTGGAAAATAATTGCAACTCATAATTTATTGTAAGCTATTTTGGGAAAACATGATGTTACATAACAATAAATATGGATTTGAGAATGCAACATGGGAAAAATTAAAATGAAATTAAGTGGAGCAGATATATCAGCAAAATTGCACATTTAAGTTTTTTAATATAAGATTGAGAATATTCTTGTGTCATATTAATTAACTTCTCTCTGCTCCCCATTAGTCAAATTGAATTCTGAGAAGTTTCTTAATGTAAATTAATTTAATTTAAAAACATTTTTCTCTAATAAATGTTATGTCCTTCTCTACTAGATATTTGTTGTTTTTCTCTAGGGAAAGCACTGTAGTTCAGTGCTTAAGACTCTGGGCTTGTTAGCTGGATAGTTGGTAGCCTGGGTTCGAGACCCAAGCTCCATGTGACAGGATGAGCTCCTTTCCTCACCTCACTGTATGCTTTCGAACTACCAACCTAGCAATTTGAAAGCATACAACTGCAAGTGGATAAATAGGTACCATTTCAGTGGGAAGCTAACTCCAGAGTTAGCAGATTCTGACTAGTTCTGGAGAACCAATAACGGAAATTTTGAGTAGTTCAGAGAATCGGCAAATACCACCTCTAACTGCAGATTTTACAGTATCCTTCCCCTGCCATGCCCACCAAGCCATGCCCACAGAATGGTAGTAAAAAAAATAGAATTCCACCACTGGCTAACTCCATGACGTCATGCAAAATAAAACATGCTTTTAACACATAATAACATTCAACCAAAAAATGGACAATCCACAATATATTTCATTTTGCTTCTAAGTTATCAGCATTTTTTAGCCATATCAGACAACTCACAGGTCTGTTTGGGATTATACAAGCACTGAGAGAATTGTAAATCATTATCAGACTATCTGTATTACATTGCTAAATCGATTAACTAGACCTACACAGTATTCTATAATAATATCAAGCAGTAAGTAAGCCATATTGTTCATATCCTAGTTTTAAACTGGCTAAACTTAAAGTTCAAGCTAATTCATACAGAGTGCAAAAGAAAAGAATAATTTCTAGTATGATGGTGTTTCTGCCAGATAAAAGTTCTAGTGGATGGCATAATAACAATGTAGCTCTATGTTACATCGAACTACATAGTTTAGCACCTTTTCTGCCAATTAAGGAGTCAAAAATCTACCGTTGATCTCCATCATAAATACTAATTATTATTTTTTAAAAAGACTACTCTTAGCAGATATTGGGAAATCGAAGTGTTATGTCTGGGAATCAGAAATTCATAATAGTCAACATTAATTGGAAAAGGCTGGAGTAAAGTATTGCTGAACTAAGTGCATTTTCTGCTCCTTGTTTCAAATTTTCCTTTAAGCCTCTTCAAGAGGAAATATTCAAACCTTGTAAAGTCTACCCTGTTTCTCCAACAATATGGCCTCCCCCAATAGGAAGTCCCAGCATGTTTTATAGGCATGAAATGAAATTAAGCCCTTCCCCCCAAATTAAGGCCTATATTAAAACATGTGAAATGGGGGGGAATGGTGGGGGGGCTTGCCGTTAGGAAGTACTTTTGTTGCACACCTGGATATGGTGCTGCCTGCATTGACCTTGATACGAAGTGCCCCACCAATGCCGAGNAAAAAAAAAAAAAGACCCGGCCTTATTATATGAGAAACACGGTATGTCTGAGCAGTAATAATTTCATTTATATGAATTATCCTTCACAAACATGCCACTCATATGACTATCAGGTTAATACACACTCACTCACTCATGATCACCAATATTCAATGATGGATATGGCACAAGAAAAAGAAATATAAACATATTATATATTAGCAATTACTAATGAAGAATAAGGCTGCACGAGAATTTAATTTGGTAAGAGTATTGCCAAGATGCATATGATGGTGTAGAGAACAGCTCTTTAAATGAAAAGTATGAATATAAGCAAAAATAAGCATTTTTATTAATGAGGGTGATATGAAGCATGTAGGAAGACCAGATTGATAAAAACTTTCATATACTATATAAAATAATAAAACTATAATTGCTTAAAATCTGAAAATTTAAGGCACTCCTTCAGATTCTGAGATCCTAAACTGTAACTTACTTACCTGGGAAGTTAATTTATCAGTATTAATGTTTATGCAAAATTGATTTTCTATCTGTCTGTCTGATGCTGACTCAATATAACCAACAATAACTAGTATTATACATATGTTAAATCTTCTAATTTGAAAAATAAATTTCTTATTCTTATCTCTTTAATAAAATGTATTTAGAATCATTTTTGGTATCAAATGAAGCAGAATATAACTATATTGTCTGTTTAATAAACAAAATGGCTTTTGAATAACTGGCACACAGTTTAGTATCATTATTGCCCTCATAAAAGCTGTGCTTTTTTCTACATGCATATATATTTAAGTATGGTTTCTGAATTATTGCATAAAACGTGGAGAATTGATATCCTTCTGTGATTTTAGTGCTTCATATCAATATGCATGTGTGTCTGTGCATACACATATGCATGTGCACACATGCATTCATACATGTGTCTGTGCATACACATATGCATGTGCACACATACATTCATACAAAAATAATAGTGTTTCTTGAAAGATATTTCATACACGAAGAACTATGGAAAATCACTTCCATCATAAATCACTGGCTGTTGAACAGATAGGTGGAAAAATACTTTTTCTGAGATAAACCTGTAAGAAAAACAACATAGGAAAATTAGTCGAAATTGTAAAATTAAGATCATCAAGGAGAAACAATGGAATTACAGGTAGTCTTGACTTACAATCATTAAATGTATTTTCTAAACTACAATGACACTGAAAAAAAGTGATTTATGACTGTTTTTCACACATGTTGTAGCACCCCCATGATCAAAATTCAAATGCTTGGCAACTGGCATATATTTATGATAGTTGAAGTGTTCCGGGGTCTTGTGATCAACTTTTGAGATGACAAGCAAAGTCAATAGGGAAGCCAGATGTACTGGACAACCATGTTACTAACTTAACAACTGAAATGATTTACTTAACAATTGTGGCAAATGAGATTGTACAATAGAGTAAAATTCACTTAACAACTATCTTGCTTAAAAAGAACTAAACAACTAAAATTAAATAAAGTTCAAATCTCTTTCTCTGAATTGGATCAATATGATCCAATCCATATATGGTTATTTTTTTCTTTATGGCAAAATTGCTTCATTCAATAGAATATCATAATATATAAAAGAGTAATGAAGAGCCAAATAAAATGACATTTTAGGACTTAGAGATGAACAATTAAATCATCAACAATAAAAAAAAAGATTTTGATGAAGAAGAGAAAAATATTTCAATATTTTTTTAACAAAAGATAATTGTATATTAATTATTTCTATGAGCTTTTAGAGGAACACAATTTCTTTATTCCCTCCACTCAGAATGAAATATCATACTTTTCAGAGTATAAGATGCTCTGAAGTATAAGACGCACCTAACTTTGGGGAAGGAAAGCAAGAAAAAAAAAATCTGCCACTGCCTCTACGCAATTTTCCTCCTTGCAGCAAACAACCTGATCAGCTTCAGTACAGCCTCATTAGCACAAGCAGCTGATTGTTGGATCAGCCTCTCAATGATCAGCTGTTTCAAACTGTAGGAATTGCCATCGTCTATTGCACGTCCCATTTTCGGGCTCTACATCCCATTTTTGGCCTCCATGTGCTCTGTTTTTGGCCTCCGCATGCCCCATTTTCTGCCCATTCTGATCGCTGCTGCTCAGAATGGGCCAAAAATGGGGCATGTGGAGGCTGAAAATGGGACGTGAAAAGGCTGAAAATGGGATACAGATGCTGAAAATGGGGTGCATGGAGGTGGCAATAGGTGATGGCAATCCCTGCAGCCTGAAACAGCTGATCGGTGGAAGGCTGATCCAACTGACAATCAGCTGCTTGTGCTAATTAGGTTGCTCTGAAGATGACCAGGCTGTTTGCTGCAAGGAGGAAGATTGGGCAGAGGCAGAGGCCAAAGGGTGGAGGTCGGCGGGGCTTCAGCAATGTTGACTGTATAAGATGCACATACATTTACTCATTTTGGGGGTGGGGGAAAGTGCGTCTTATACACCAAAAAATACGTTAAGTGATAATTTCTAAAATCTCCATAACATCACAACTATTTAAAAAAATTCTCTGCTCTGTAGCACACCAACCTAGAAAAAGTGTTGTCAAAAATAAGTATGTAAATTCCAGTATTTCGTATTTTTACATTCCCTCTGATAATTTCCTTGTGAGAATTGCAGCGAGTCATGGGAATAAGAACCTGCAAAATATATATCAGTAAATCAGTCAGAAGGAACTTTGCCATTATTAACTTGGGGAATGAGTGAATGAATATGTTTTTAATCAGCCTGCCCATACAAATGCTTTCTTTATGTGTTGGCCAAAGCTTCCATCACTATCAATTCATAATTAGCCACCAATTGATTATGTATTTATTTATTAGATTTATATATCACCCATTTCACTATTAAGCGGCTTTGGGCAGCCTACAATATTCAGTGTACAATATAGTTAAAATATATATATAAAGCAGGGGTGTCAAATTCGCATTGTCATGGCAGCATCACATGATGTATCAGGATTCCCCCCTCTTTGCTAAACTGGGTGAGGGCGTGGCCAGTGTGTGATGCATCTGGCCCATGGGGCATGAGCTTGACAGCCCTGATATAAAACATTAAAATGTTAAAAATTAAAGTTAACAAAATTAGCTAAGATAGGAACCAAGATACAATAGGTAGAGATTAAATCTTTTTTTAAACCCACCAACTACATTATGGAATGCCCCAGGCTAATTGGCAGAGCCAAGTTTTCAGGCTCTGAAATATTAATTGGGCCAAAATATTAATTGAAAGATACAGTAATGAGAAAGAAATAAAGACCAGAAGATTTTTCAGCAGCAATAATATTGTGTTTGATACTAATAGGCTAATGGATCAATCAGAGCTTCTTATGACAAGGATGGACAACCTAGGACTCAAATGCCCCCACATTTTTTAGCCCCAGATCCTCTTCACGCAGGGCAAATCCAAACAAAAATTAACTATATTGTTTCCTGCTATCTACAGATTACCCACGAAAACTATAGCATGTTGTTTAATTATATTTTTGGGGCAGAGATTTAGAATGGTATAGCTCTGGTAACAGATAACAGGTTTTTAAAATTCAACTGATTTGTTCATAATTATATTATGTGCAATGTTTCCATGAAGAAGAACAATTCTGTATGAGGTAACTTACTTTGCATTGATCCAGAGAGGTTTCTTCTGATTGCTTGAATAGGACACTGAATGATATGCTCTTTGGGTCTGATGAAAACACCCAACTTACTGTAAGGCCAGTTTCATCTACAGTGATTAGAATAATGCTGTATTTGACTTAATAAATAGTTCTCTGGTACCTTCTCCAAACTTTAAAATTTCCTCCACTGTGAGAGGCAGCTTTAGCCTGAAGACAACAGATAAGAACAAAAATAATACTTGACCAACAAATGACACAAAATGTAGAAACTCACTTCTTACTTTCAAGAACACTTGTTATAAATCAGTGTTGTAAAAATAAACAATTGTTTAAGATTATTGTGCTTCTAGCCAATGGCAGTTTCTTCCAAATAACAAGAGGAAATAAGCTGGTTTACATCAATTCTCCTGACTTCCGCAAACATCTTGGGTAATTTCCAAATCCTCAGAATCATCAACAACTGAGGAGCTATAGGTGCTGTTTCTGAGGACACAGAAAACCAGATTATCATAATCAGATATTAGTCTCAAAATGCACACAGAAATCTTCTGAAAATCCAGAATACATGATGGTTTATGATAAAATTAAATTAAAATTATCAAAATTAGCTAAGATAGGAACTAGAACCTATGGGAGAGAGATAGAGTGGTTATGGAGTGGAAGAGGCGGTTCTCTTGTTATTGTGTATGAAACGGATTATCTGGACCTCTTTGAGTCAGGATTCAGGCTCAGATATGGGATGGAAATAGCACTGATTATGCTTTATGTCTTGGTGGGAACAAGACAGGGATAGTTACAACCATTTTTTGCATGACTTGATACCATTGATCATGGTATCCTTCTGCAATGGCTCTAGAGGCTGAATGTGGAGGGCACTGTGTTCTCCTGATTTAGTTTCTTTCTTCAAACGTTCTCAGTTGGTGTTGATCAGAGGCAAGAGTTTAATCTCCAGTCTCTATTTGCAGTATCAAGACTCAGATTCTGTAAATAGTTCTATAAACAGCCTGAAAATTCCTTTATTATTAGTGAAAAGATTCAGAGTTTGCCAGTTACACAAAGACAATAAATAAAACAATTAGAAAGATTTATCCTGAGGGCATTGTGTACGTTGGAAATGTTTCAGCCAGAATTCTTATATTCTCCAGTATGCCGACTGGAGAATCCACACTTGGGTTGAAACATGCCTTTGTGCCCAGAGACTGAGTCCTCAATCTTTTGCTATGCCTCTCTGTCAACTGCAGAGACCCCAGTTTCAACTCAATCTTGGCCCTATAGAGATGTGGCTTAGCTCAGAGAAGATTGGCTTAGCTCTGAGAAGATATTGACTTTGTCTAAAAGGACTTTTGAATAGAACTCACCAGACAGGTTAGATCAGGGCGATCTGTGAGTGAAGAGGTGGATGGTTGTCGCACCATTTCATTCCAGCCTTGCCACGATTACTGACTTTTGCTGCTTGACTTCCCCCAACTTTGGCAGCTGTGTTGCTTGGGGGGGGGGAGTGATTCCATCTTAGCTGGCTCACCTGGGTAACTCCAGTGAGGTCACCAAGTGCCAAGTGCTTTTTCAAATATGGCAGTGTGCTGGCTCACCCAGTCTCTCTGGCGCCATTGTCACCCCAACCAATCTCCAGCCAGAAAGGAAAGTGGAATAATTAAAAGTGCTCACACAGGGGCTGGTTCACCCAGGTCTCCTGGAGCAGCTGCCAACTATCAAGCCCCAAGGAATGCTGTAGAGCCATTGTCCAGTTGGCTCGAGGCAGATTCAGAGAGGCAGCCAATAATCTGAGTTAAAGCTCATTCACTCTAGTGCTGCCTATCACAGGAACCGGGGCTGTCATGGCAGATCAAAAAACAACTGCAGACAGCATGGAACATATGCTTGCCTCTGTTCCACTCAGAAATCTGGAAAAAGTTCCTGGAAACTGAATCAGCTAGTAAAGTAGCAGCCGATAAAATTAGAGCAAAAGTCCTGTATCCTATGAAGGCTTCCAAAGCCGAAGAAAAGGACACTAGAAGAAGCCAAAAAGTCTGGAGAAACAAATATCCAGAGCCGAAAAACAGGCAGTGCAGGAAAGGATGCCTAATCCATCTCAAATAGAGCCTGTCAGTTCCCGCTTTCTGCAGAAACAGTTGTTGCCTCTGTCAAATGCTGCAGTTCCAATGGCTTGATCACCAGAGGGTAACAGAGAGCATATTCTCCTTCAGCCTTTTTCAACAGGAGAAAATGAAAGAGGTATTTTTTCCTTCTCCTACCTAGCAACAGAGGAGGAGGAAACACAGTCTAGGAATAGAGCCTTGGCCACAGAGGCCACATTCACTCACACTGCAGAGGGCTCCACCCAGGGGACAGGCAGTGCTCTGGGTTATTTGAAGAAATTAAATTCTTCATTTCAGAAGCAAGATCACATGGTATTGCCACAGAATTCAAAAAAAGATGGCAATTGACCTCATTAGCAACTGAACCACTCTGCCAACCTAACCCACAATACCAGCTCCCAACAGAGACGTTTAGGTTCCAGGGTCCTCCATCTCCAGAACCTTCCATGAGAAACTCAGCATCAGCATTGGAGGATGAGGAGCAAAGAGATCAGGCCATGTCAGAGGATGAGGATCTCATCCCTGACGCTCCACCTTTTACCGGCCTTTTTCATCCAGTTCTTTTCGAATCCTGGTCTCTAGAAGACCAGGTCCAAAGTTCAGAAAGGAGTAGAGCTCCGGGAAGGAAGGCGGAGCTTCATCTCGGTGTTACAGCTGCGATCTCGGGGCTCTGAGATCGCAGCTGATATTTTCGCCCCTGGTCGGTCTGAAGGACTAAACCGTCCCGTAGAGACGGGGATTGTGAAGGGCACTGTCCAGGATCCCAGAGATATCGCAAAATCTCTGGTTTGAATCCGGGAGAAGCCCTTTTGCTGCAGCGGAAAGGCAGCCTTCAAAGCTGCTGAAGTCGGGACAGCTCGGAAGGAAAGTGCTTGAGTGAGTGTGTGTCGGTTGGGTGAGAAACTCCTTTTGAATTGTAAATTGGTTGGACTTGAAAGGACATCCTGAACAAGAGAAATCTTGTGACTTTATTTTGTCTTTGACTGGAACTGGTTGAGCGGCATTTTTTAAGTGATGTCAATATTGAGGCTTGGATTCTTTTCTTTCTTTTTTTTTTTTTTTGAGGAACTTTAATGTGACTTTTGTAGAACCGGATTGAATTTTCTCTTATATAATTTTCATGCTTCTTTTGATTTTTTTAATTTTCTTTAGGATAGAGGCTCCTTTTGGTTATTTTTTTTTTTTTCCTGTTTTGAGTTTTTTATAAATATCTTTTTCTTTTGGCTGGGGGGGGCAAAAGAGTATGAAGAAGATGTTGCAACACTGCAAACTAGAGCTTGAAAAATATTTATTTGAACTGGGGAGAAAATACTAAATACTCCTTTTCAAGGACATTTTAATGTGATAAGATAGAGGGAGAACACAGTAAAAATTATTACAGGTGCTTTCTTGGACTCTTATCAATATTTCAACATTTGAGGCTTGGCTTTGAAGCTGCTGGAGAAGAGAGTTATAATAAGGCCTTGGATAAAGAAATAAAATGCAGTGTGCAGTGCATATATATATATATATATATATCTGTGAAAGTCCTACTCGCCAGCCTTTTTGTAAATTTTACCTAGTATTTTTTGCTTTTTATTTTAAAGGGAAAGCCTCAGAGTTCTTTTTTTTTTTTTTCCCTTGCTCCTTCCATCTATGTTTTTGGGATCACTTTGTTTTTCTTTTCGATTATTCCTCTTTTTTTTCTTTCCATTTTTTTTTTATGGTGGATTATTTCAATTGGACTAGGGTTCTAGAAGAACCGAAGACCTTCTTCTTTTTCCTTTTTCTCTTTTTTCTTCTTTGGTTTCGGGTTTTTTACTATTGGACTTTTTTATTTTTTGGACTATAATTGGCTACTTTATCAGCTGGATTAAAAGTCAAAGAGAATCTGAAAGCTTTGGAAGCACTAAAATGAGCAGGAAAAAAACCATTCGGCATTTTTGCTTCTACTCTTGCTTCCCCACCATCTACAGGACAACATTTAATTTCAGGACAATGTTGAAGCAAGATAAAGAACAAGAATAAAGTAAATTTACAGATGCTTATGCAAGGAATCCAAGATATTAAGATAAAAATAGATACTATTGACACAAAAAATAGAGAAAAGTGATGAAAATATTAAACAAATGATGGGGAAGTATGAGGAGAGATTCCAAAAAATTGAGGAAGAAGGAAAACAAAGAGAGGAGAAGATTTGGAAATATTGACACTAGATTAAAGTGGTAGAGACAAGAAAAAAGTGGGATGTTGAGGTGGGAGATGGAAAGGTCAGAATTTTATTTAGATTTCAAATATAGAAGAGGAAAAAGGAGAAAAATTTGGCTGCGATAATGATAGAAATTTTGGCAGATGTTCTGGAATTACAGAGGAAAAGATGATTGGATGGAGTAGATGAGGTATATCGAGTTTAACAAGATATTGCGATGAGAAATAAATTACCAAAGGAAGTCCATATTAGATTTACCAAAAAATCCATCAAAACACAAATATTACAAGTGGTAAGAGAGAAAACATTGAAATATAAAGGCAAAGAGATTGTGGTTTTAAAACAAATACCTAGAAGAGTGAGAGAGATGAGAAGAGAATACCGATTTCTGACTAAAATGCTATTGGAAAAATGAAGTGAACTATAGATGGCTGATACCAGAAAGGATTAATTTTTATGTGGGCAATGAGCAGGAGACATAAGAGATTGATTCCGATTGAAAAAAGCAGAACTTTTTCTACGCGAATTTTTGAAGAAAGAAGGAGGAGGCAGAGAAAGAGGTCTCATTAATTGAGTTACTGGAGGAACAACTCGAGACTGAAAAAGAGAAAGGAGTTGTAGGTGAAGGTAACAGTAAAGAACAACGTGAAGTGAAGAGCCACGAGAGTTGTTAGACCCATAAATATAAAAGCATAATTCATGGAAGAAAAAAAAAAAAAAAAAACCTTGAATTACAATGAATATAAATGGACTAACTCAGCTGTTAAAAGAAGGAAAACCTTGTAATTAAAATTGAGAGGAAATTAAAATTTGATAGTAATTTGCTTTACAAGAAGTTTCATATTTAAAAAACCAACATGAGCAATTGTTAGTACAACCAAAATTTAGGGAAAAATTTACTTCTTTTGACTCAATGTAAGAAAGAGGAGTGGTTTACTCTCACATCAAAAGAGGATATTCCAGCACAAACTGATTTACACGGATGAAGACGGCAGAGTATTAATGGTTGGAAATAATGGACAATAATAGAAAAATTACTCCTGATTGGCAATTTATGCTCCGAAGATAATACAACAGAAGAGTTTATTAAAAACTACATATGGAAATAATTAGACTGGACTATGTTATAATAATTATGATGGGAAGACTTTAATGGAATGTGGAAATAAATTGACTATATAACCAACACAATAAAACAAAATAGAAAGGTTCCCTAAATCTTTTTTTTAAAAATGACAGATGAATTAACCTTTAAAAGATATTTGAGAGAAAAGAAACGTTAAAGCCTAACAATATACTTGTTTACTCTAATAGAATTTATCACCTGGTCAGATTAGATAACTGATTTGGATCTCAAACAGAATTAATATCCGTTATTCAAGAAAACAAGTATGAAATAAACTACTTGGGCAGACCAAGTCCATGACAATTAAATGGAAAGGGACAAAAAAAAGACTCGGAGATGGACATTAAACAACACTAGTTTTAAGTGAGAAAGGACTTTATATCAATGGATGGAGAAGGAATTGGCTTTTTTTCTTTAAAGAAAACAAAAGAGAAGATACTTCAATCCAGAATGTTGGATACAATGAAGGCATATGCTAGAGGTTTGATAATAGATTATACAAGAAAAAAAGAATATTAGGAAAAGACAAGCCGCCAAGACCTTGAAGATGAATATAAAAGCTTGAAAAAGAATTACAGAAATGCCACAGAAAAAAGGTATTAAATTGAAACTGGATGTAATTAAGCATGAAAAAGGAATTAATAGAGAAGGAAGAACTGGCACAGAAAATTTAGAAATTTAAACAGAATTATTTGGTGGAAGATGCAAATAAACCAGGTAGATGCTAGCAATAAACTGAAGAAAGGAGAAGGATCAAGAAAATATTGGAAACCAATAGATGTCAAGGCCAGTTTGTTTGTGGTAATAAGGAGGAAAAATGAAAAGTTATTCGAGATTTCTATGGCAACTAATAAAACAAGAAGAATATTGATGGAGGAAAAAATTAAACAAGTATTACAGAATGTTAACTTACCGAAGAATACTAAAAGAGATTTGAAGAATGTTAGAAAGTAAATAACAATGCATGGAATTAAATGAAAGCATATTAAGAAGACAAAACATGGGAAAGCACCAGGTCAGATGGGCTTCTGGCAGAATTCTAATAAAAATTCAAAGAATCATTGGAGCTCCGCATTGTTAGAAGTTATGAATGAAGTTATGTTAAGAAGATGATACCAAAACATGTCAGAATGCTTATATTACTTATTCAACAGAAAGAGGGCCGACCCGTTGCCAAATTAAGATTAAATAAGACCTATTCCTTATTGGAATGCAGATTATAAAATCTTTGCCTTAAAATTTAAGCAGAAAAGACTGGGGCAAAAAATACTTTAAATAATTTTATTCACCCAGAGTCAAATGATTTCTGCCAAAGAGACAAATTAGATGACAATATGAGAGTAATCTTTGATATTTGAAATATTTATGAGGCTCAATCCTGAGAAAGCAAATGGCTTTGAGAATATTTCTAGATGCTCAAAAGGCTTTGGACAACGTGAACTGGAGATTTATGTATTACTTTGGAACAGATGGGTTTTTGCCAGAAAATTATTTCAGCAATAGATAGCATATATTAATGAAAACAGACAGCAAAGGTAATGATGGAGGGAGAATTTTACAGATCTTAATAATATAAAGAAAAGGCACAAAACAAGGGTGTCCTACTATCTCCTTTGTTATTGTATTGACTTTGGAAGTGTTGAAAGTAGAAATATTAGATGATAAAAGTATAAAAACGAATGAAAATTTAAAAGGAAGAATTCAAACTACAAGCTTTGCTGATGATTTAGCTTTATTTTGGAAGACGCCGTTAGAAACCGCTCCAAATTATTTGGAAAAGATAGAGACATATGGTGAGATGGCTGGCTTGAAAATAAATAAGATAAAACAAAGATCTCTAACAAAAACAATGTTACTGAAGACAAAGAGAAAGAACTGACAGATATTTTTAAAATCCAAGTTACAAATAAAGGTTAAGTATCTGGGGAATATATTTGACAAGCAAGATGTAAGCACATTAAAAGAGAATAATTATACAAATCAAACAACAGATAATTACAGACTTGCAGAATGGAAAACTTGCAATTGTCATGTAATAGGGAAATCTCAAACAATTAAATGAATATTTTACCCCAGAAATTTTTATTTTTCTCTTTCAAACAATACCAAAATTAGACTTGGAAAAAACTATTTTGAAAGATTTAAATAAAAATCATGTTGAAGTTTATTATGGCAAGGTAAAAGAGCGAGAATAAAGTTAAGCCTTTTGCAAGAATGCTAGAATAGAGAGGTTTTGGCCTGCTAATTTGGGAATGTAATTATCATCGCTGCAAGTTTGATGTGGGTCAAAGAAAGGATAACATTAAAGAAAAGGATAGATGTTTGACATAGAAGACATGATTTATCTGTTGGCTGGCATGGCTTTTTTATGGTAAACAAGGGGAACTAAACAAGGGTATTTCCCGAAGACATTATAGTACGGGAGTCTTGGTGGTTAAATTGGGCAACAAGATAAAAACAATGTTTTATTTTGAAAATTCCCAGTTTGGTTATTCGACTCTCATTGAAGCATTTTCCTATCCTATGATCTATAAAAAGAATCAAAACAGTTAGATATGGGGAATTGTTAGATGAAATAGGGTTGGACTTAAATCGATCCCAAATTATGAGGACAAGTATAAGGATGAAATGGTTTTTTTCATATCCAAATAGCATCAAGATATGACGGAATGATTTTAAAAGGGAAGGATTTTATGACAGAACAGACTGATTTAGATAGATGATTGATGGGTACTGATGAGATAACGTGATTAAAAAATTATATTGGTTTTTATTGGGAATAAGTTAGAGGGAAGAACAAAGTTAAAGAAACTATGATGCTTGGGGGAGAATTTTGGATTTATGGGATTGATTTAGAGAAATGGCAAAAGCTGTGGTCTCAAAATATAAAATGAACAATGTCAACAGTTGGCAACTTCCCCCTGACAAGAATAGCAAAGATGTTCAAGAACAAATCTGAAAAAATGTTGGAAATGTCATCACGATACCTTGGCTCATACTATCATATGTGGTTGGGACTTGTGAGGGATGCAGAAAATATTGGATAAAATTCACATGTGGTTGGAAAAAAATGACAAAGAAACACATAGACTTGAAACCAGAGATTTTTTTATTGGGAATTTTACCTGACACATATAAATAAAGATTTGAAATTATTTTTGAATTTTAAATGTTATTAACAGCGGGCTAGGATTGTATTTTTGCTAAAAAATTGGAAGATGAGAAAATACCATTACAGGAAGAAATTATTAAGAAAATATTGGAATGATGCTGAGATGATAGATTGACATTTGAAATTAGAAGCAAAGAAGATAAACAATTTTATGAAATTTGGATTTTTTTATCAATGGCAGATGAAATAAAATACGATTAATGAGAACATTAAATACTATATCTATAAAGGGTTTTTTTAGGATTGATTTGTTTGATTATTGTGAATTTGTTATAGAATAAATTGTTTTAAAGAAGTATTGATATCTCACAAAGCATGAAATGATTAAAAGTATAGTCAAAAACAAAATTTCTTTTTTTTTTTCTTTTTTAGTAATTATTAGGAATGGATTGAATAATATGAATTGTTATGCAATAACCTGCAACTGAGACCTACAAAATGAATGCACAAACTGATGAACCAAACCGACACAAGCCGGAAGTTATATATGCGAGTAAGATGTTTTTAATGTTGTGTATGTTATGTGTGTTTGTAGAAAATTAATAAAATTCTTTTCAAAAAAAGAAAAAGAAAGGAGTAGAGCGCCGGGACCCTGAGGAACCTTCAGACTCCCATGGCCCAAACAACATCGTATTCTCTGAGCCTGCCATAATCAAAAGGACATCCCATATCCTAAACTATTTTTGAATGTAGTTCAGAGACAATGGGGCCAGCCATGTTCCGTTCCTGCCATTCCAGCCATTTCCCACCCCTGGAGGAAATGACAAAAGGTTCTTCAATATGGCTCCCATCCTCACTGAGGCTCTTCAATTTCCTACAGTGGATGAACCACTGGCAGCCCTGACATCTTCCATTATCATGTCTGGGGACATAGCAGAGACCCTAAAGGCAGAGGACAGGATGCCAAAACTGAACTTCTACAGGATGCATCAGGCCAATGCCTGGGCTGTCAAAGCAGTGACAACCACTCCCTTCTTTACAAGAATCTCCTTCCTCTGGCTTCACTGTTGCAAGCGAGAATGCCACCTGAGGAAATTTGGCTTCACCAAGACATCAATAAACTGGTGGCCACAGCTGAATTTTCAGCTGATGCTATTTTGCATGCAGCTCGGTTTTCCTCTAGGGCTCTTGCTTCCACAATAACATCACGCTGACTGCTATGACTTCGCCAATGGCAGTCAGACATAAAAACCAAGTATAGGTTTTTATTTATCCACCCCTTATAAGGGGAACACTCTATTTGGGGAGGCCCTAGAACCTTTTCTTGTTGAAAACAAGGATAGGCAGAAGGTCTTGACCTCTATGGCCAGGCAGGCAGATTGCTGCCCCTTGCCATGTGTGCGTTGGCACACATTTCAGCCGACAGATGCCGGCCTCGACAATGCTCAATTCCACCAGCCCTACCCACAGAGACCTGATCACCAACAGGACAGATTAAGGTTTAGGGAAAGGTCCAGACAAAGTTCCATGTCAAGTGACCATTTGTGGGTCAGGAGGTTACCACCTTCTGCCGCTCCAAGTGACTGCCAAGATGATCCTCCTATTGGCAAATGCCTAGCCCTATTTACAGAACAATGGAAGATCATGACTGATTCTTGGGTCCTAAACAAACTGTTCCCTTGGCTCTCCTTTTTCAGTTCCTGGGAAAGATGATATCTTGCATAGGAATAGTTCTGTGGGCGTGGCTGCATGCAAGCATCTTACAGTGGTTCCTCTCCCATACTAGAGATCCGGAAACAGCAACTCAAGTGTTCAAGTCTCCTTTCAATGGTGGATCTCCCTAGCAATCACCAGGGGAAAGGTGTTCAAGGACCCAGCCATTTAACCTTGACCTCTTCATCTGGGATGCCAGCACCAATTGGCATAAGGACAGTGGACTTCTGGTAGATCTGAGAAACAATATAAATTGGCTGGTGCTCTGAGCAGTTCATTTGGCCCTCCACCACTTCTAGGACACTGTATCAGGACAGTGTAGCTGCCAAGGCTAACATCAAGTGCCAAAGGGGCACCTACTCCAGGTCCCTCATGCACAAGGTGGAACAATTGGGACTCTGGGCAAAGATTCACCTGTGCTCCATCAAGGCGGAGTGCATCTCAGGGATGACGAACATGCAGGCAGACTGGCTCAGCAGGACCATGGTAGACCATTCCAAGTGGTGCCTGCATCTGGACCTCTTCAGGGAGCTGTCTGAGAAATTCAGCCATTCAGTCCTGGACTTGTTCGCCACTCTGGCAAACTCGCAATTCCCAGGTTCTTCACCAGATTTGTGACACCAGAAACAGAGAGGGGTCAACATCTTCTGTAGTCCATGGCCCAGAGAACTGCTGCATGCCTTCCTTCCTTTTCCCCTCATTCCGGGGGTGATCAAGAATGTGATATCGGAGAGGGCGGAAATCCTACTTTTGGCTCCCCTTTGGTCCATATGGGCATGGAATGCAGATCTGGTCAGCCTATCAGCATCTCGCCCTTGGAGGATTCCTCAGGACAGGATCTCCCTCAACGAGGAGGCCTTGGTCCACCCAGAGCCTCAGTGGCTCCAACTGACCATCTGGCACTTGAGAGGAGTATCCTGAAGAATGACAATTTCTCCAGGAAGTGACGCAGACAATCTAGGCCTCCAGGAGACCTTCTAATAATAGAATTTACAATTCAACCTGGAAGGCTTTTTGCAAATGGTGTACTTGGAAGGACATTGACCCTACTGTGGTATCTGTCCCACATATTCTGGACTTCCTACAGGAAGGTCTTGAGAAGGGGTTATCCTCCAAAACCATTCTCAGACAAGTAGCTGCTTTGTCCATGGTGTTAATCTATGGGGACTTGGAATCCCTCACCCACCATCCAATGATATGCACATTCATTAGAGGGTCATTTAATTTAAAACCACTTGTGGTACACAGGTACCCCAACTGGGACTTGTCAAAGGTAGTAGAGGCCCTCACTGCAGCACCTTTCGAGCCTGCCTGCCTCAGACAGCTGGTCTGTGCTTCCTGACATTCAAGGTTGCCTTCCTAGTGGCCTTCACTTCAGACAGGTGACTTTTGGAACTGGCAGCTCTCTCACAGTCAGAGAGGACCTTTGTACTTTCCTTTCAACAGGGTGGTTCTGCAGTTGAACCCCTCCTTTGTCCCCAGGGTGAACTCCTGGTTCCATAGGGCTCGGAAGGTAATACTGCCGGACTTCTGCCCATGGTCATCTCATGATCTGGAGAAGAAGTGGCACACCTTGGACGTGAAGAGGGCACTCCGCAGATACATCAAGAAAACTTCTGCACATCAAAGAACTGAATCCCTGTTTGTGTCATTCTAACCATCTTCAATGGCGACCGTCGGTGGATGTAGGCTGCCTCAAATCCTTCTGTCTCTTTGTCTAACCCTAAACAGACTCAATTATATTGACATCAGGGCTCTATGGGAGCCAAACAATTACTTCCAGGACTTCTTGTTCTTTTTTTATGTTGAAGATAGTTCCGAATGACATTGGCTGTAGATTTGCCCCATTGTACTTCTGCAGAATAAATTTGGGGTCAATCAAATGCCTCCCTAATAGTATGGCATGATGGATAAGTATCTGCCTATATTTTTCAGCATTGAAGATATCTATCCCGACCAAATCTCCAACTCCATTTGCTGAAATGCAGTCCCAAACTTGCAAGGAACCTCACCATGCTTCACTGTTGCTTGCAGACACTGATTATTGTACTGCTCTACTGTCTCCTGCTAGAGTCAAATCTTTCAAAATCTGGCTCATCAGTTGAGAGCACCTGCTACTAATTTTCTGCACCACACTTCCTATATTTTTGTGCATAGTTCAGTAGCTTAGCCTTGTTCCCACACTGGAGCTATGGTTTACTGGCCACAATTCTTCCATGAAGACCATTTCTGTCCAGACTCTTCTGGACAGAGATGGATATAAATGGGTCCCACAGGTTTCTGCCAATTGCCAGCTGATGGCACTGATGGACATTTTCCAATGTTGAAGGGAAGTAAGCATGACATATCTTTCATCTGTTGCACGAAGTTTCCTTGGCCAACCACTGCATCTATGGTCATCAACATTGCCTGTTTCTTTGTGTTTCTTCAAAACAGCTTGAACAGTGCATCTTGAAACCCAAGTCTACTTTGAAATCTTTGCCTGGAAAGACCTTGCTGATGCAGTATAATTACCACTTTTGCCATGGTGTATGACTTATGACATGAAACTTGTCCACAACCTCACCTTAACGGCAGTTTGGTTGATTTCCTCCAAAGATGGCTGCTGAATGGTAAAAGCCTCTTTATTCTCTTACCATCAACCATCTAATTTTATGTTTATGTAAAAATGTGGAACCACACTG
>BHFT01030492.1:0-20968 GCA_004320025.1 Laticauda laticaudata | reverse complement strand
TAGTGGCCATTCTAACCCAGGAATCACATGTGCTTGGTGGCTCGGTTTCGGTTTCACCATTAAACCACCCTTTCCAAGCAGCCTCCATATTTCCTTTCTCCCCACTTGGAACTGAACCCAGATGGACATGTCTCCCAACACGAGGAAATGGTCACAGGCAGCCCTGACACAGTGCCCACAGCTGCCGAATCATTTATTGCAGCAGACAAGAACAGAGGCAACAGTGGACAAATTCCTCCCAGTATATTGTCTGGGAGGGAACTAGAACTGGAACCGTTTGCCCTGCAACACCTGTTATGATTAAACCCAATAATTCAAGATTGGAAGCCCTTTTAAGAATTCACAACAGTTCCTTTATTATTTAAACATTTGAAGTTTGCCAAAGGGCCTCCCACTTGCCTCCTGTCCTCCTCCTCCTCGCTCAGGAGGAAGGCTTTTGGCCAAGGCCAGGATCTGAGAACTGTTCTAGGTGCGCCAGATTCAGTATCTGAAAAATTGGTTTGTCTTTCTGGATTCAGCCACTGATGGCAAAGATGGCGTGGGCAGGTGGAAAAAAATCTCCTGGTTTCGTGGATTTTTTGACAGAATTTCTTTGCACATTCCAAGGACTTACAGGGCTTCTCCCCAATGTGGATCAGTTTGGGGGGAGATTGAAGGCAGGGGTCCCCAACCCCGGTTCGCAGCACACTAACAGGCTGTGGCCGTTCAGACCTGAGTGGAGGGAACAGCAGGCTGGCATATGTGCATACACAGCTCAACTTGCGTGGGTAGTGAGCCTGCACGCACACGGAGCTCAACTTGCACACAAGTGGTGGGTCTATGCACAGCTCGACTTGCGCAAGTGACAGACCAGCACGGGTCAGCCCGCAACTCAACTTGCATAAGATAGCACAGGCCAGTTCTCCCACACACACATACAGGGCCATCGAACTGTAAAAGTTGGGGACTGCTGAGTTAAGGGACCCACTTTTAATGGAATGCCTTTCCACACTTCTTGCATTTGTGAGGTTTCTCCCCAATGTGGATCCTTTTATGGGATTTCAGGTTACCCTTCTGAGTAAAGCTCTTTCCACACTCCGTGCACTTATGTGGCTTTTCTTCTGTGTGGATTTTTTTGTGGGAATTCAGGTTACTGCGCTGGTTGAAGTGCTTTCCGCATTCCGTGCATCTGTAGGGTTTCTCCCCGGTGTGTATCCTCTTGTGGGAGGTGAGCTGAAAGTTGTGAGTAAAATTCTTTCCACACTCGTGACATTTGTACGGTTTCTCTCCTGTGTGATTCATTCTATGGGAATTAAGGTTGGCCTTGTGGTTAAAGCTCTTTCCACAATCTGTGCACTTAAATGGTTTCTGCCCCGTGTGGATTATTTTATGGGAAGTAAGATACCTGCGCTGGCCGAACATCTTTCCACATTCCATGCATTTATATGGCTTTTCCCCTGAATTGATCCTTTCCCTGGGAGCAAAGGAACTGCTCTCATAGAAAGGTTTCCCATTCTGTTCATTTGATTTATTTCCGACATTGGTTTTTCCATGTTCAGAAAGGATAGTAATCCTATTGCTGCAATTTTCTTCATCCTCCTGGGACAAAGTCTCTTTTTTAGTGCAAATTGTGTATGCTTCATGTAAATCTAAGTCTTCTTCAGATGTTTCTGCGTTTTCCGCTTTTATATTTTCTTTTGGTTCTCCTTTGGGAAGAATCTCTTGAATTTCAGGAGAGGGAAAATTTGAGCTGTTCTTGCTGTCATTTCCTGACAGATTTCTTTTGGGCTCTTTTGTTTCCGTTGGATTTGCAAAGTCTGCTCTCCTCTCTACATCTCTGAAGTTTTGGGAGGCTTCCTTGTTCTCTTGAACGTGATTTCCTTCAGAGAAAACGAACGCAGGAAAATTGAGGCAAGCAAAAATAAAAAGGAGGTAAAATAAGAATTCATAGCACAGGAAATAAAAATGTTCTAGTATAATTCCGTCAAGGGTTCTGCACTATTTGTAAAGGTGTTCTGCTGATTAATGTTAAGTAGTGTGGTCTAAGCCAGTGATCTCCAACCTTTCTGGCTTGGCGGCCCAGTATGAATGGTGTTGGTAGAAGAGGGGATGGTTCTCAGAGAATGGCAGGCACGTGTGAGCTCGTATACGCACACACTTCTCCTGAGTGGAGCTGCATGTCAGCTTTGGAAGCCACATTTTCCTCAGAAGCTTCCAAGCTGCCACATCTTAGTGCCTGGGAATTTGGGAGGGGGGAATTTCATGAAGAGGTGGAAGATTAGACATAACATTCTTCTCATAAAGTCAAGGACAAGGTATCCTGCACCTGCAAAGGAGTGGTTGTGTCAACTCATTAAATATTTCCATGGTCTTTTTAGAGTTGCCAACAGAGAGGGAAGGGGGAATAGTGCAGAAAAACCAAAATGTATGCATTGCATAAATATTTTCAAAGATAGTAACCAGGTGACTGAGGTTTCTGCCACACAAAATTCTAACTGATGACTCTTAGCTATGGATGTGTCTCATTGGAGAATATGAATTATGATATACCCAGGAGCTGGGGAGAAAGCTAGGGTCAGGGGTGACAATGAATTATGTGTCTCAGAGTTGGCTACACCCAGGCAGTGCCGGCATGTTAACTCCCAACAAATCATTTTGAAGTTTTGGAAGTTTGGCTCGAGACTCATGATTTAAATAGGGGTAACTGCCGGAATCCTGACAGGTTGGAGGAATGTCTCCAGTTGGGACGACGGTTGATTGGGCCATGTGCTAGGTCTGGCGGGTGTCGAGGATGGATTTTGAATTTTCAATTGGGAAGGGAAAACCCAGAACCCTCCGATTCGGCTTTCCCCAGATGTGCCAGTATCGTTAAGAAATTCCTACTTGGATCAACTTTGTTTCTGAGTGCTGAATGAAATGGGGAGTTTCATTGGAACACTAACACTGCAAGTGCAATTGCCCACCAGTCACGTAAGTGGAGCTGCGTGCGCATGCATGTTCTCCCGCCACTTGTGCAGTCCATTCCCAAACAGGCTATAGCCCGGTAGTGGGCCGCAGCCCACCAGCGATTGGGGGACCCTGATCTAAGCCGTATAAAATTTGGACTTTGAGGGAGACAGGTTATTATAACATTCATGTGAATAAAACCCCACAGGATAAAAGCGAATAACTTCTATTTTATGACCTTCTTAAACACTCCCAAAAAAGATCCACCTGCTTCAGTAAATGAGTACATGTATTTATTTGTATGTTCATTTATTGAGTTATTTTTGCAAATAACTCAAAGCGGCCAACACATCCAACAGAATGTCCTCCTCTTCCTCTTTTCCCCACAACCACCCTGTGAGGTGGTTGGGTGTGACTGGCCCAAGGTCATTTGCACCGTTACACAAGTTTGTTCAATAAATGAATTCTATTTGTTTGTTTATTCATGGAATTTAAATTCATTTATTTAAGCAATTTATATTGCCGCCTGTTCAGACATGGCGACTCAAGGCAGCTTACGGAATATAAAATATCATATAAAAACAATAAAACTAATAAAAAAAGAAATCTATAATAAATTAATAAAATCAACCCCCACCCTGGCAACAGTATTTAATGGGCTCTATCCTGCTCTGGGTTCCCCAGGCCCGCTGGCAGAACCAAGTCTTCAGAGCCTTCTGGAAGAATATGAGAGTGGGGGTCATTCAGGAGTGGCTGCTGCAGGTTCGTATAGGTTCGGACGATCCTGTAGCTAGGATCCTGCGCAGTTTGGCGAAACCACGAATCCCACCCCTGGCTGCCTCCCCCCCTTTTACAGGAGTCCCCATGCAGCCCGGTTTGGATGCCAGTTAAGTGCAGGGCCTGTGCAGAGGCTCGGGGAGGGAGAC
Source organism: Laticauda laticaudata (assembly GCA_004320025.1). NCBI lineage: Eukaryota > Metazoa > Chordata > Lepidosauria > Squamata > Elapidae > Laticauda > Laticauda laticaudata. Next base: position 17,117 of record BHFT01030492.1, on the reverse strand, counting down.
AAACAGGCCTCCTGGAAGTTCCTGAAGTCCAGAAACAAGCCCATTTCCATCCTCCAGAGGGCTCCAAAGCCCAGGAGAAGCATTTTTGCCTTCCCAGAGGCTCGAGTAAAGCCTTTGGAGCCTGGGGAAGCAAAAACACCCACTGACCCTGCCGTGGTGCAGGAGGCTGACTAGGCCACACCCACCATAGCCACGCCTACCCAGCAACCAGGTAGAGAACTGGTTGCTAAACTTTTTGAAGCCCATGTCTGAGCCGTTCTAATCTCTGGAGAGATGATGTTCCATAATTCCCACTTATGGATTCTTATTAAGTCATAGCTGAAATTCAGCTTTAAGGAAGTGAGGAATCGGGGAAAAGAAGCTTGTAGTATTTATCTGGGGGATGGACCAAGGAAGATGAGGCAGCAGGAGCTGCGCTACTACTTCTACAGATAGTCCTGGACGTACAACCACAATTGGAGCCCCAAATTTGTGTTGCTAAGTGAGAAATGTGTTGAGTTCTACCCCGTTTTATGACTGTTCTTGCCACAGGATTAAGCGAATCCTTACAGTTGTTAAATTAGTAGCACGGTTGTTAAGTGAGTCAGAAAAAGTGAGAATGTGACACGGCAAGCCATTCTAAAGAGGAACCACTTGTCAAGCATTCAAACGTAAATCGCATGACCACCACGAGATGGTGCAATGTTCCTGAGTGTGACTACTGGTCTAAGTCCCTTTGTTCAGTACCACTGTAACACTAAATGAACCGTTGTAAGCCTAAGACTACCTGCAATTTTATTGCTTGTCTGAAACACCAGCCATTATCTGGAGAAAAGTTAAACAGTTGAGAGTAGAAACAGGGAGGGATTTGAGCAGTCAATATAATAACATTGATTATCTGGTGCCATTTAATCAATCTCTCACCAAGAAGATAAAAAACAGCGCTGCATTTTCCCAACCATTTCTCTAATCATCAGAACAAAGAGTGGGGATCCTTACTCAGAAAGACTAAATTTCTGGAGTTCTCCAGCATAATTTCTCGGTACAGAGATTTTTGATCAGGATCTAGCTGAAACCATTCCTCCTTGGAAAAATGCATGGCCACCTCTTCAAAAGACAGAGAACCTGTGTAAAACAGAAGAGTCCATTTCATTTGCCAGTTCTCATCTTTCGGCTCAACGATACATAACACAGACATTTGCAAAGAGTTAGGTGAGTTCACTTATCTCAATTTCATGTCAACATTTCTGCAAAAAGCACACTAAATGAGAAAGGGAATAATAATTATGACAAAAAGGCTAGGAGACTAAAACCTATGAAGAACAGTTGCAGGAATTAAAGATAGACACTCTCCAGAAAAGAAGGATTGGGGTACTAATCGCATTAGTCCAAGATTGAGGGATTGCCACCAAGAAGAGAGGGTCAGCTTATTTTCCAAAGCATAAAGTGGGACTAATGATTTTGATTTTATGCCTTTCTTTATATAACTAATTTATTTACCATCAGGGAGGCATTATAGGTGTCTTAAAATGAGGATAATAGACTGAAAACAGTTTCTTTTCCAAGGCAATAATTGTCTTGAATCAAACAAAGCATATGTGATTTAGACCTATGTATATAGTGGTATTTTTAAATTATCTAACTTACTATATGTTTTAGATAGGTTCTAGACTAGTTTTTAATTATTATTTTAATTATTTTAATTTTTAAATACTCTGTAGTGTGATTGTGATGTGGTATTTGGGACACTGTGCTGGAGTAGCTTTCAAATTTCATTGTATTTGTAAATGCAATGACAATAAAGGTATTCTATTTTATTCTATTTTATTTTGGCTGCTGCCGCACACTGCTGACTCATGTTTAAGTGACCATCTATCAAGACACCAAGTCCCTTTCACAGTTATTGTTTTTGAGCCAGGTTTCACTAATCTGCGCTTGTACCTTTGCTTTTCACAAAAAAATTTACAAGTAGTCCCATCACTGGTTTTCCATTCTACTTGACAGATACAGGACATGCTGGTGTGATTATCTTTTAACATTTTTAGCTGATACACCACAAAATCCCCTGAGTGATTGAACCTGCCTACTCCCTCTTAACAACTTTACAAGTGAGTGAACCCATGAAAAAGATTTTAATTTGTGAAGTGCTATCACATTCGGATGACAGACAAATTTCGCTCCTTGTCCAAACAACAGTTTAACAAAGGAGCTATATTGTCAGTTAGTATAAAGATAGAAATTAGAATGGGGAGAAGATCACTTTTTGATTTGGGAATTATTATTTTAGTGGGTAGAAAATAGTAGAAGTTAGAAATCTGGATGTGTAAACATAGATGTCATAGAACATAATGGAATAATGAACACTGAATAAGCAAAGCTTAAGATTATTTGGGGGTTAATTGGCTATAATTGTGCTGAAGTTTATAGTTTATACTATAAACTATAATAGTTTATTATTATAATACTTTGTTATTATAGTATAAACTACTATAGTTTATTATGAAGTTTATACTTGAAATTTACAGATGTTTGATATTATTAATGGAATACAAATAAAATTGAACAGAGGGTCAAATCAATGTAAAATTCGTAACAAGGATAAGTGAAGATGAAGAGATATTGAGAATAATAGTTATAACTTTTGTGTGTATAAGACATTATTGGTATTCAATAGAAAATGTTGTACCCAGATGGTATACTGTTACTGTGATTATACATGACCAAGGAAATTGTACAATAAAAGGCAATAATAATAAAAATAATAACAACAACAATAAAAAAACATTCAGATGGCAGACAATTTCGGCTCCTTGTCTGTCCAACAACAGTTTTGACAGGGGACTTATGTTAAACACGACTGATCGACAATCTGAACCCACTATTTCACGTTGCTCAGAACCAACAATATCTATCATACATAGAGGTTTCAAAAGCAGGTTTTCATTTTGAAAAAGGCAACGGGATTGATTTTTCGAGGAAAAACAAGATGTTTCGCTTCCTAACCTGGAGGCTTCATGAGTCGTATTGGATGCTGTGGGAGATGGAAAGACAGTTATTGACAGTTGAGATCAGTTGGTGGGAGGGGGAAGAGTTCTGACAGGATGGGGGGGGAATGGAAAGATTGTGTGTGTGTTTTTTTATTTACAGTCAACTGATCTTAACGCTCTTTGAGAGCCATTGAGGTTACTAAGCCAATTGATTAAGCTTCCAGGTTAAGAAGAGAAAATAGATGATAAATGGATGGATGGATGGATGGATGGAGATAGATAGATAGATAGATAGATATATAGATAGATAGATAGATAGATAGATAGATAGATAGATAGATAGATAGATAGATAGATAGATAGATAGATAAGACGATGATAGAGATATAAATGATATACAGGTGATGATAGAGACAGATAGACAGACAGACAGAAGGAGGGAGGGAGGGAGGGAGGGAGATTGATTCTTGTTTTTCCTAAAAAAAAATTAGCCCAGTTGTCTTTTTAAAATAAAAAACACTTTTGATACAACTATGACCTGGATAACTAAGAATCTTCATAGATTCTCCACCACATGTAGATTCATAGATTCTAGATTTGTAAATTCACCAATTTGTAGATTCTCTACCATATGTAGATTCATACATTCTCTACCTTACATTGAGTATATGAAAGTATACTCCAACTGATCTATCATCCGTGACATTTTGACTCCTACCTGAGTTGGATGTTCAACTGCTTTTTAATCTCCAGCAGAAAAAGGAGAAGAATCTATCAATGCCGGATCTCCTGCAAGATAAAAGTGAGATAAAATTTTCAGAAATGTAGTAATTACATTATTTGTAAGCATTATGCAACAGAGGGCCCAGAGAATGAGGGGGGGAGGAAATGTCTCTTTCTGAGGAAACTTCTCTTACTGGTGGAGGTGGCCTGATTTTGATCTTCATGGAAGATCTCCCTGAAGAGCAGATCCTGGGAAGACTCTGGTGGATCCCTCCTTTCCTCCAGATTCTCAGTAACGGACTTCAAGTCAGCCCTCTGGAACGGAAAGCCCTGAAGAAGCAAAGAAATACAAATAATGGAACCTAAAAAAAGGAAGCAGATGCTCATTGGAACAACTGGCATTAAATGTCTCCTTTCCTTAGTATCTTCCTAATGCTACAGGTAATCCTCAACTTACAACTGCTTATTTAGTGACCATTCAAAGTTACAACATTGAATAAAGTAACTTCTGACCATAAACGAGCCATGTTGGCATAGTGGTCAGAGTGCAGCACTGAGGCTACTTCTGCTGCCTGCCAGCTGCCTGCAATTTGGCAGTTTGAATCTCACCAGACTCAAACTTTCCATCCTTCCAGTCAGTAAAATGAGGACCCAGACTGTTGGGGGCAATAGGCTGACTCTGTAAACCACTTAGAGAGGGATGTACAAGCACTGTGAAGGGGTGCTATTGCTATTTTTCAGTTATGACCTTAGCAGTATCCCCATAGTCATGTGATCAAACTTCAGAAGCTTGGCAACTGGCTCATATTTATGACCGTTGCCGTGTCCTGGGGTCATGTGATCCCCTTTGGCGACCTTCTGACAAGCAGAGTTAACAGGGAGGCCCAATTCACTTAACAACCAAGTGTCAACTTTGGAAGCCATATTAGCACCGGATGCTTCCTCACTGCCACATTCTTGAGCCTGGGAAAATGGGAGGGGGGATTTCTTGGAGCATATGTGGTTAGACATAACATTCTTCTTCAAAGTCAAGGTCATGTTATTTCTGCAGCTGGGTGAGAGGACATCTCAACTTGGGACGGATGTTGATTGGGGCATGTGATGAAATGAGGGGTGCAGGGGTTGGTTTGTAGTTTTTCTTTATTGCAAGGAAACTCAGAAGTTTCAGATTCAGGATTTCCCAGGTGTGCCAGTTTACTACTCTAATAAAAGGCACCTTTGAGAAGATGTCTGTCTCAGAGTTATTTGTTGGAGTGGAGGTTTTCTGGAACGTTGACGCCGGGTTCCTAAACCTACATTAGTAAAAGTGGCTGATGACCATTTTTCACACTTACGATCAACTATTGCAGCATCCTTTGCTCCAAGGGCTTCGGGGTACAAAGCGTGGAGGGGATTTAAGCCAGGGAAAGCCTTTGCTGGATGTTCTCCCTTCTCCCTCTGTGCCTTTTCATCAGGCTCGAATAACAAGACAAGTGAAGAGTGGCAAAAAAAGAGGTAGTGGCGCATGCTTAGATCCCTTCTGATATTCCAGTGCTCTGAAGATGCCCCCTATTGGTCCCTGCCTGCCACAGCAGCTCATTTTGAAAGCCAGAGTATAGTATTTTTTCAGCGGGAGGAAAAAGGGCCAGGCCTCTTTTTCATAACATTTCAAAGAAGAGCCTAATGCTGGGAATGGTTGAGGGCAAAAGAAGGATGGGACAACAGAGAATGAGGTGGCTGGATGGAGTCACTGAAGCAGTGAGCTTAAATGGACTCCAGGGGATGGTAGAGGACAGGAAGGCCTGGAGCAACGTTGTCCAATGGAATCACGATGGGTCAGACATGACTTTGCAACTAACAACAAAAAATCTGAGGGGTCTAGATATGAAAAAGATGTTAAAGCAGATGGGTTTTATAATGAATTGACTGAATTAGATAAAATTTAAGACTGGCAAAGATCTTTAAAGACAAATCAGGGAAATGTTGGAAATATCATCAGATACCTGGATCATATTACCATATCTGGTGGACATGCAGAGACGCTAAAAGATATTGGACAAATACATACTTGCTTGGAAAGGATGACAAAACAACATAGATTTAAAGCCTGAGATATTTTTCTTGGGGATTTTACCTAAGAACTATAGTAAAGAAATTACTTATTTAATTATACATATATTAACAGCAGCTAGAATTGTATTTGCTTAAAACTGGAAAAATGAAAAGGTTCCGATAGAGGATAGAGATGATTATGAAAATATTAGAATGTGCAGAAATGAGTAGGTTAACATTGGCAATTAGGGAACAAGAAGAAATGGAATATAATAGGATTGGGGATTTATTTTATAAATGGTTGGAAAAAAAAGTAAGAAATTAAATGATATTGTTATACAGAATTAATAATGATGAATAGGTTGTAATATGAATGTACACTTTGCAAAAATGTATACAAATATCAATAGTTGCACAAGATATATGTATTCAGTTAACACACTGTATAACTGAAAGATGGATTTGGGTTTTTTTAAAAAAACCTTTCTGATCAACAAGCTCAGCATCTTCACTGAGCTGCCATGTTACCCCCTGTAAGAATCCCAAGACATGGTTACTCTTTGATGCCCTATTTTTAAGCTTGCCAAGGGAAAGTCTCTCACCTGCGCCTCTCCCTGCTCCTTCTTCTCCTCCGCCTGGCTCAGGAGAAATCCTTCGGCCAAGGCCACAGCCTGGCAGCTGGTCTCGGCTCCACACTCCCGGATCCAGCTCTCCATTTCAGGGGGCAAGAAGGACAAGAACTGGTCCAGGATCACCAGGTCCTGCATCTGCACCTTCGTGTTCATTTCCGGCTTTAGCCACTGGCGGCAAAGCTGGTGGAGACGGCTGCACATCTTCCGAGGGCCTTGCCTCCACAAGGAGCAGGACAGAGCCCTCATCTTCCTCCGGGTGACGACCCGCAGGACACGCCGAAGCTCCTCCATTTTCTTCCATGGGGCACCCTTCTTCAAGCGGATGTCCGTCTCTGCCTGCTGTCCGGAGGCCACCTCCTTTGGGTAGGGGGTCCTTTGGACAGACCTGAAGTTGGGGGTGACCGTCTTTTCTGACTCCAGAAGCTCCTGGTCGGGGCCCGTTGTGACGTCCTTCTTCCTCCATGTGATGATGTCCTTCAAACCGGGGGTGTCCATCTCCGCCTGCAGGCGCGCACCTGTCTCCTTTGCAAAGGGAGACCTGCAGTCTGTGGTTGGCATCTTTCTTGGCCTAAGATGTTCCTGGGAGCGGTCTTTGGGGAAGGCCTCCGCAGACACCTCTTGGGGGGCCCTGTGTTCTAGTCCTACCTTGCTCAGGGGGACTTTTGGGTCGGTCCCATTCAGAGTATCTCCTTCTTCCTCCTCCTCCTCCTCCTTCACTATCACCATCTCCAATGATCCCGGGGCTTTGGGGCTGGCTCCATCTGGAGTTACTTCTTCCTCCTCCTCTTCCTCCTTCACGACCACCATTTCCAGGGGTCTTGGGTCTTTGGGCAGGGTCCCACCCGGAGTCACTTCCTCCTCCTTCACTACCACCATCTCCGGGGACCCTGCCCACTCGGCGCTCACTAGCTCCGCCGCCCGCCAGCTCCGCAGCTCCTTNCCTTCACTACCACCATCTCCGGGGACCCTGCCCACTCGGCGCTCACCAGCTCCGCCGCCCGCCAGCTCCGCAGCTCCTTGCGCACCAGGCGCAGCGCCTTCTCCAGCAGGGGCCGCAGCTCCCGCAGGGGCAGCTCGTCGCCGCGCTCGGCCCAGCCTTCCTCCTGCAGAACCTGGAGCAAACTTAGCAGCCGCTTCGGCCGGCCGCGCCCTCCTTCCCGCAGCAACAGCGGCTCCAACGCCCGGATCGCCTCGCCGGGCCTCTTCTCCAGCAGCGCCTCCAGGGACAGCTGCAGAGCCAGCGCGGCGTCCCAGGGCAGGCTCTGCCGCTTGGCTACGTCCAGCTCGGCCGCCAGCCCCAGCAGAGCCGCCCTGAGCGAGGACACGCGGGGCTTCCTCCCCTGCCTCCGCCTCGAGGTCCGCGGGGCCGGGTCCGTGGCCAGGGTTCTGCCCTCGACCAGCGTCTGGATGGCGCGCAGGAGCGCCATCTCCAAGCGCAGCAACCCTTGCAGCCGCTCCTGCTCGGGCTCCGATAGCGCCGCGTCCCGGTCTAGCAGAGCCTCCCGGCCGCGCCGGGCCTCCTTGAGCTGCGTGCAGAAGCGCTCCAGGTCCGGCGGCCCGTCCAGCTTCACCGCCCAGCGCCAGCGGGCCTGGACCTGCGGAGACACGTGCGCCACCAGCAGAGCCTCGGCTTTGGCCAGCTGGCGCGCCAGCCGCTCCGGGGAGAAGCCCTGCGCCTCCATTGCCTCGCGGTGCCCTCCTCCTCCCGGCCGCTCACTGGGCCAAGGGCGGCGTCCTGACCCCTCCTTACCGCCCTCTCCCGACTCATCCTCCTCCGGAAAAGGCGGGGCTTCTGTGTGGGCCCCGCCCCTCCTGGTCATGCTGGGAAATCTCCTCTGTAGCTCCTTCTACCCGGAGCCCGGGGGCGCCGCCTGGAGAAGGAGTACAAGAGAGCCGCGTCGAGTACAGTGGAAACAGAAAGAGAGTACAGTCAAGTACAGTAAAGTAGAAATAGAAATAAATACAGTAGAGTTGAGTTGAGTAGCGTAGAAATAGAGTGGAGTAGAAATGGAAATAGAGTTGAGTAGAAATAGAAATGGAAATAAATAGGGTAGAGTGCAGTAGAAATAGAGTAGAGTAGGAATAGAATAGAATAGAAGAGTTGGAAGGGACCTGGGAGGTCTTCTAGTCCAACCTCCTGCTTAGGCAGGAAAGCCTTCACTACTTCAGACAAATGGTCATCCAACATCTTAAAATTTTCCAGTGTTGGAGCACTCACAACTTCTGGAGTCAAGTTGTTCCACTGATTAATTTTCCCCACTGTCCGGAAATTTCTCCTTAGTTCTAAGTTGCTTCTCTCCTTGATTGGTTTCCATACTGAGTAGACATAGAAATAGAGTAGACCAGAGTAGAAAATAGAATAGAATAGAAACAGAACAAATAGAATAGGATAAGAAATAAATAGAATAAGAAGAGAAGAGAAAGCTGGAGGGGTTCTGGAGGTCTTTTTGTCCAGGATGGTGCTCAAGCAAGAGACATTGCCATTTCAGACAAGTAGCTGTCCAGTCTTTTCTTTAAAAACCCAGTTATGAAGAACCTACAATTTCTAGATGCAAGCTGTTCCACTGGTTAATTGTTCTCACTGTTAGGAAGTTTCTCCTTAATTCCGAGTTGCTTCTCTCCTTGATTAGTTTCCATCCATTGCTTCTTGTCCTGGACTCTGGTGCTTTGGAAAATAATTTGACCCCCTCTTTTTTGTGGCAGCCCCTCAAATATTGGAACCCTGATATCAGCGTATCAGTGCTATCGCCTAGAATACTCCTATCTAGGCACAAAAGAGAGTCTCCTTCCCACTTCTGCGCCTAGATTAGCAGAAGGGGAACACCTCCCACCCGCCTTGCTTCCATCTTGTGAGCATCCCAGAATTCCTGAGCCAGCACTGTGGACTTCATCTCCCAGAATTTCAGTGCTGGCTCAAGAATTTTGGGAGTTGAAAGTCTACAAATCATCAAAGGGCCATGGTGAGAAGGATTTTTGTAAGAGTTAGCACAGGGGTGTTCAAACTTGGCAAATTAAGACTTGTGGACTTCAACTCCCGGAATACTGGCTGGGGAATTCTGGGAGGTGAAGTCCACAAGTCTTAAAGTTGCCAAATTTGAAGATCCCCAAGTTAGTAAGAGGGGAACTAACAGATTTGTTAATATTTGTTGAAGAAAAGGTTGGTAGTCATATCTCATAGCTTTAGGGGTTTTTTTCTTCCATCTTCTTTCTATAGATTTGTATAGATTTACGGATTTGGAAGGGACCATGTAGGACATCTAGTCCAACCCCCTTCCCAAACAGGAAACCCTGCACCATTTCTGATGAATGGCAGTCCAATCTCTTCTTGAAAGCCTCCAGTGATAAAGCCTCCTAAGCCAAGCTGCTCCATTGGTTGATTATTATCACTATCAGAAAATTTCTCATTATTTCCAGGTTAAATCTCTCCTTGATCAGTTTCCATCCATTATTCCTTGTCTGGCCTTTGGGTGCTTTAGAAAATAGCTTGAATCCTTCCTCTCTGTAGCAGCCCCTCAGATATTAGAAGACCGCTATCATGTTTCCCATGGTCCTTCTCTTTACTAGACTGGTGAGGCCCAGTTCCTGCAACTGTTCGTCGTATGTTTTAGCCTCCAGTCCCCTCATCATCCTTGCTCTTCTCTGCACTTTTTCTGAAGTCTCAACATCTTTTTGATAGCATGGTGACCCAAACTGGATGCTAATTCTTGGAAGAAAAAAATAGGTTGATTACTTCATGGAATAAAAGGCCTTTGACACCCATCTGAAAAAAATTCAGATGTGAGGACAGACCCTTACTGAGAGAAGCCACATTCCTAGAATTCTCCAGCATGACTTCTCTGTGAAGGGTTTTTTGGTCAGAATCAATAGAGTCCACTCCTTCTTGGAGAAATTCATGGCCACCTCCTTGAAGGACATCAGAGCCTGAAAGGCAGACAACGTTGTTGTGATTAACTAGAATACTCTAAAAAGTTTTGAAGTTATCTTTTTCTTGACTTGCTCAAGTAGTCCTCGACTTATTCATTCAGTGACTGTTCAAAGTTATGATTTATTTATTTTTTATTTATTTTGATTTGTCAATTGCTTACAAGATAATAGGTATAAGTGAAAACACAGTTATGAATATATGGATACATATAAGAAAAATAAAAGAAGAGGATAGGGACGGTAGGCACATTGATGCGCTTATGCACGCCCCCTACAGACCTCTTAGGAAAGGGGTGAGGTCAATAGTAGACAGTCTAAGGTTAAAGTTTTTGGGGTTTGGGAAAGAAACCACAGTCAGGCAGAGTATTCCAGACACTGACCACTCTGTTGCTGAAGTTGTATTTCCTGCAATCAAGTTTGGTGCGGTTAACCTTGAGTTTGTATCTATTGTGTGCTCTTGTGTTGTTATGGTTGAAGCTGAAGTATTCATTGACAGATAAGTCATTGCAATGTATGATTTTATATACCATACTTAGATCTGACCAAAGATGGCGCAATTCAAGGTTTTCTAGGTCTAGAATTTTCAAGTCTGGTGGTATAAGGTATTCTGCAATGAGTAGAGGAGTGGAGATCTTCCTGTGAAATATTTCTGGAGTTTCTCAACTGTGCTAATATCAGATACGTAATGTGGTTTCCAGACTGATGAGCTGTATTCAAGTATTGGTCCAACAAATGATGACCAAGGGTGGGCTCAGTGGTGGGATTCAAATCTTTTTACCACTGGTTCAGTGGGCGTGGCTTGGTGGGCGTGCTTTGTGTGTGTGCACACACTTTGCATGTGCGTGCACACTGAACATACACTTTGCTTAGGCAAAGAGGTGTTCTAACTTACCTCCTGCAAGCCTGAACAATCCCGGTTGCTTCAGCAGCTGCCGTGCGGCACTCTTCTGTACCGTGCAAAGCATCTGCACTTCAAATTCAGAGGATAATGATGAGTATGGGAGCCAGGACAAGCAGGTGGGCCCAACAGCAGAATGGTGGAGAGAACCGTTTTGATCTCTGCTGCTCATCACTGCTACCGGCTCAGCGGAACCGGGTCAAACTGGTAGAATATCATCACTGAGTGGGCTTCAAAAATTTCAGCAACAGGTTCCCTGCCCGGTTGCTGGGTGGGTGTGAGCATAGCCATGGTGGTGTGGCCTAGTTGGCCTCCTGCACCATGGTGATGGGGGGGGATTTTCACCTACCCCAGGCTCCGGAGGCATTCCTTGAGCCTCTGGGAGGGTGAAAACTGCCTTCCCTGGGCTCTGGAGGCCAAAAATGTGCCTGTATCCGGACTTCCAGAACTTTGGGAGGCCCCTATTTCCCCCTCCCCGAGCCTCTGCACAGGCCCTGCACTTACCTTGCATCCAAAATGGGCCATGTGGAGACTCCTGGGAGGGGCAGAGTGGGGTTGGTGGGGCCAGCTTGGGTGGAATTTGGTGGTTTGCCGAACCAGCCATAATGTTAGCTACAGGTCCACCCGAACCCAGGTGAACCCGAAGCAGCCCACCCTGATGATGGTACTGAAAAAAGTGACTTAGAACCCATTTTTGCTTGCCCTCTGCTGCCTAGGGAAGTGGACAGCCTGTGCCACCATCCAGTGGTCCTCCGGGTGGCCAGTGAGGGATGGCAAAGCTCCTCTGGAGCAGGGGTTGCCAACCTTTTGGACCTCAGGGACCACCAAACTCATAATTTTAAATCTCACGGACAACCCAAAAAAAGTCAGAAGGAAAATTCCCCACCCCGTTTTCCTACTGATCGATCATTCTTTATTTGGGATTGCAGGATACTATCTTTAGCTCTGTTTTCGGGTGGGGGGAGAGAGAGACTTTTGGCTTCATGAAAAGGAAAGCAGCAGAAGCAGCAGAAGTTTCTCTTTCTCTACCCCAAATTCTGCCAGAAATGAGTCTTTGTGAGACCTGTCATGCTGGTGCAGCCTCTTGGAGTAGGATACCTTGCAGGGTCCCAAAGACTTATTTCTGATGGAGTTTGGGGCACAGAAAGAAAGAGTTTTGTTGCTTTCCTTGCATGCAGCCAAAAGCAGAAAAAGAAAGAAGTGAAAAGAAGCAGCCCAGTGACCAGGCCAGGCATGTGGGGTGAGTGGAGCAAGTCTCCCCCTCCACCCTTTCCCTCCTCCCCTCACAACCTCATGTTTGTTCGCAATGCAAGCGACACAAGCCTTGTGTTCCCACGGGCCATGTGGACAGCGCAGCCTTGTTCTCAGCTGTTTGTCCAACATTAGGGCATAAATAGACCACTCATTCTTGTAGATGTTTGTAGAGTTTATTCACCTCTCATGCCCAAAACAGCGGGTAACAACAAGCAAAAATTGTATTAAAGTCGGCTCTGATTTGCATTGCAAGTTAGAGCAGTATTTATACATGTCTTTCATTTAATTCCTTAATACACATAACTACATTCTGGCCACCGCTGCTGCCTAACATTAGGAAGTTCATAATTAAGTGTGGTAACTTTCAGTCTCATCTCGGCAATGTGGTAACTTGTCTTCAGTCCCATATCGCTGATTCCATTTACCCTCACGTTCGTACCCTGTCCCGTTCCGGCCCCACCGCCTAACTACACCACCACCTGTGATTTAGTCCACAGCTGACAGAGAGATGCTGACAGCTGCCACATATACGGTTACACAGAATCGATCATGCAAGTCCATTCGTCTTGGTTGTCTCGGCTCCATCTCATTCAGCAATGGAGTCGTGACACTTGTGTTCCCACGCAGCCTGGATTAATTGCTTTGGGGGGAATGCTTTGGGGGGTGACATTTCTCTGTGGACCACCAAAATTTTCTCATGGACCACCAATGGTCCTCAGCCCACTTGTTGGCAACCACTGTTCTGGGGGACAAGAATTGTGTTCTCTGTGGTCTTGCCTTCATCTGCTGGAAACCACAGGCACCCCCGACAGAAGTGACATTGAGCTGCCACGCTCACCCTGACCACGTCCCACCGCACCCCGAAGGTCAAACAAAACCTTGATGCAGCACTCAATGAAATTGAGTTTGACACCCCTGGACTAGAAGACATCCAAGGTCCCATACAGTTTTGTTCTTCTGTTAATAGCAAGAGCACTTATATACTGCTTCACGGTACTTTACAGCCCTCTCTAAGAGGTTTACAGAATTAGCCTATTGCCCCCAACAGTCTGGGTCCTCATTTTACCGACCACGGAAGGATGGAAGGCTCAGTCAACCTTGAGCATTTGGTTCTGTGTGGTCGTGGGCCTGTTGTAGATTGTGATCTACCTTTGCAGCATTATGAATTCAATTGGTCTTTAGGATGCTCAGTGTTCTGACCCAAACCCTTTTCCAATAAAACAAACATGAACCAAAGGGAACAGAAACCTTTTAATGATTCTTATGAATCTCCAGTTAAAAGGCTGTTGCAAACTAATTAACTTTGAGAAACACAAGCCTCAACAAAACTATGCAAAGCTGCCAAGAATAACAGATAAGAAATATTTCACAACACAAGTCTTCAAATACTAACTTAGGATACTGTAATGTCCAGGAGTTTCAAAAAAATATTTGCTTCCTGCAAAGAACATTTGCTTCATAGCTGGCTTTTATCTTCTTGAAGGAGGGGCCATTACCTTGCACTCTTACTCCCGAGTCGCCTCTGCTGCTGCAGCTGCTCTTTCCTGCGAGCAACCCTGTGCGCACATGCACTTGGCACAGCTCCTCAGGAACCTCCTCATTGCTGCTGCTCGCCCCCACAATCTCTGAAGGCAGCAGTCTACTCCCTTATGGTCCTGGCCCCTTATCTGTGTCCTTGCTCTCCTCAGCCATCTGCACCTGCTGCCAGCTAACCACAACACCCAGCAAACTAAATCTCAATTATATCTGTTTCATTTATACTCATGATCCTCCTGCCCCTTAACTGGTAATAGCTCTGAATGCAGTCACACCACACATGTCCTATTTCAGTTGCAGCAATGGGATTATTGTTTCTTGTTGTGTTCTGCACTGAACTAGAGGTCTCCAAAGATTGACAGCATGTATTATTTGCTGAGCCTTCTCCTACCTGAACTGCAAGCAGAGTTGCTGTTTCTTTTTCACCAGGAAAAGGAGATGTTTAAAGAAGTACCACCAACATCGTACTCTCCTCTGTGAGGAATATAAAGAGGGTAGAAACAGAGGTTTTTTAAAAAATGTTGTATATAATTTCTAGGGAATGTCTCTATCACATCTAACCCATCTAGATTAGAGCACAGTGGCTCGAGTGATTGGAGGACTGGGCCAGAGGATGGCAAGCCTGTGTGTGCTGTCCAGAAAGTTTATAATTAATGGGTAATTGGCATAGTTAGTTAGGAATTGGGAGCTGTCCCCTTAAGGAAATGCCTCATGGTAAATGTAGTTAAGGCATCCTGGGAAATGTAGTCCATGTCATGTGGTCACATCTGTAATCCTGATTGGTCACTGAATTGACCCTTGGTTGGGTCGTGCGAGGTTCCTACACTCTTGCCTGGACCCCAGCAGTGTGCTGGTGTCTCACCCCCTTGCTCCTTCATTATGGAATGAAAGATCACTGTTCTTTTACACTATGAAGCCAGCTATGCAAAGATTTGGACATTGAGATGAATCTCAATGTAACCGTGAGTTATATTTGAGGATGCCTGAGGAACCAATAAAGAAGCTTTGTATGGATGCCTTTGTAGAGTTTAATCTGTCTGCCTTATATTCAGCTAGTAATTAAAGGGCAGAACACTGTGTTTGAGAGCTGACAGCTGCCATAGGATAGGGTTGAGTTCTCAACCTTCACTCCAGCTGCAGAGTACCTAGCTGGGTATCCCTAGGGCAATGGTGACCTTAGCTAATCCTTTCAACTCAGAAGTGCCTCGGTGCTTCTGACCAAAAAAAACACTGGGACAGAAGATAGAACCCCACTTTACCTGGTGAGATGACAGGAGTTGGATTCTCCTTGACAATCTCTTCAAAAAGTGTCCCCTGAGAAAAATGATGGATCTCTCTTTGGCTTGGGACCTAGGGGATCTACTTGATGGACCTTTCCTGCATGTGAACATCAATGTGGAAAAAGCAAAGAAGAAGCATTAGGGGGCTGGAACATAGAAAGAAAGTATTCTTCTACAGGGCACAATAATCCTGGAATGGAGAAAATTTGGACTTTCATCTTGTCATGGGAAAAATATGGAATGAGATCTCCCCAAATTAGGATATTGAGCAAAATTGATTAGGAGGTACTTGGAGAAGTAATGTTTCTATCACCTGATGCTTTTGGTCCTCTACTTGGCTCAGGAGGAAGCCTTCAGCCAGGGCCACAGCCTGGGAACTGGTCTCTACTCCACATTCTCTCACCCACTTTGCTATCTCTGGGGGAAGGACAGCCAAAAAATGCTCCAGGATCTAGCATCTGAGCCTTTGTGTTTCTGGTTGCAGCCACTTGAGGCAAAGGCAGTGGAGACTGATGCAAAGTTCTCGGGGTCCTTAGATCTCTTAGTAGAAGAGCCCCCTGAACTGTTGGTGCTGGACCTTCTTCCTTCTTCCAGGATCTCCTGGCTGAACTCCCCGTGACTCTCAACTCCTTTCCCAGAAGGGTCCTTTGCTTCCCACTTCTCTTGGGGCTGCCCCAGAGATCCCAAGACTTTGAAGGAATGTTCTGGGTCTCCAGAGCTCTTTTCTCTGTGAAGGAGCTGGTGAGTTTCCATCATGGCTCTTTTTGGAGAGGATGGAACTTCCCCTTTGCCTTCTCCTACAAGGAAAACCTCAAGATCAGCCTGTTGCTCCACCTTCTTTTGCAGCCCTCTTTTGCAGTTTTTGGGGTTTGGGGAAGAAACCACAGAGTCAGGTATTCCAAGATGGGTCTCTCCTGCAGACCCTCCCTCCCATCAGGGTCCCACAGCTCCCCCCCCCCAAGTACAGCAGATTACAGTTCTCCAAAGTTTTTCCCTTTGAATAAACCTGTTTGTTCAGAAAAAATATGACCACAAGCCCAATTTTTTTTTTTGGGGGGGGGGGGCAAGCCCACAAACAANTTTTTTTTGGGGGGGGGGGGGCAAGCCCACAAACAAGGGAGGGCTTTTCCAGAGCAGCCCCTCCCCTCCAAGCAGGGATTCCCTTGAAGGAAGGGGATCTCCTTAAAAAGAGATAGGGAATCCTCTTCAGTTTGCAAACAGACTGCAAATAGCAAGGCTACAACTCAGGGCAGATGCTCCGGACTATCTATGATCGCTTGCAAAAGATCCGCGCTTGGACCCCACCACCGTCTCTCCCCACCCTGTCTCTGTGATTGGACACCCAAGGAATTTGTCTTGGTGCATATGCTCTCAGTGTACATAAAAAGAAAGATACATTCATCAAGAATCATAAGGTACAAGACTTAATATAGTCAAAGGGTACAATAAGCAATCAAATCACATTAGGAAACAGTCAATAAATCATAAGGATGCAAACAACAAAGTTACAGTCATACAGTCACAAGTGAGAGGGGATGGGTGAGGAGAGGATTAATAGTGATAGTACAGTTGCACAGTGTTGAGAGAACCATTTGTTTAGCAAAGTGATGACATTCAGGAAAAACTGTTCTTGTGTCTAGTTGTTCTTGTGTGTAGTGCTCTATAGCATCATTTTGAGCATTAGAGTTGAAACAGTTCGTGTCCAGGATATGAGGGGTCTGTAAATATTTTCATAGCCTTCTTTTTCACTCATGCAGTTGTTGAAAGGTGTCAAAATGCCTTTCCTTTGAGGATTCAATTTTCCCGCTGGGAGAGCTCCAGCGCAAGGATATGGACAACTGCTTGAAAGCTGGATCTTTTTATTTTTCAGGAA